>CM023202.3:10338780-10563506 GCA_004115045.4 Sinella curviseta | reverse complement strand
TGTCATTGCATGCATTTATCATTATAAAAATAAAATACATGGAATAGAATAAAAAGAGAAAAATGAGTGAAGCTGAAAAATGAATAGAAAAAGATGATAGACGAGAGAAGAAGGAAACGAAAAGTGATAAGAGGAAAAAAGGTCTTGATGGTTAATTTGCATAAAGTGTGAAGGGACAAAAATCTCCACACGTGTCTGTATCTGCACAACGTTAAATCTAATTACTGGACTTTTCATTCATCCAGTTTTGAGTCGAAGGTAGACATCTGAAAATAGATAAGCACTTAACTAATTTATATGCAGTTAAAGCGTTAAAGCAAGCAAGCAAAAGTAAAGGAAAAGCAAAAGCAAAGGAAAAAGGCGATTAGAATTTTAGGCCATCTTAAAGCTATTATAAGGGAGCAAAGGCAGAGTTCAAAGTCAATTCAATTCATTTATCATTTACTTTTTGCTGAAGCAACATTGTCGCTCAAACGAGCTCTACATTTAAGTTTTTAGTTTTAAGTTTTTCTTGGAGTTTTTCCATTGGAGTTTTCTGGGCTCATTTCGCCCCATCATAAGAGTAAAATAGTTTAAGTAGGGAAATATTCCCAAATATATAAAAGTGTGTAGTGGCTGCCATAGCCTAAAAAGCAACAAGTTTTTTTTGGAGTTTTTATAAAAAACATCCATCATCACATCATATCATCACAGTTTACTGGTAAGCACACACATATAATAAATACGCATTTTATTCTGGTTTTCATGAAGTGTGAGTGTAATAGTTTTGAGCAGCATTTAATTTCGTTTCTTTTACTCTGTGTTGGTTAATAGTGTGGTAGCGTGATCATCACCAACCGTTGTTCATCCGTAAAGGATCTGATAGTTTTGGCGTTCTATAAAAAACGGTAATTAGCCACACAAATATTTATTTCATAAAAAAAGTGAATAGTTCATTGGTGAAATGTGATGAGTGTTTTATGTTGCGTTCTTGGCGACTTACACTAATCACTTTTCTTTCCATTTCTGAATTTATTTCAGCCTCCTGGAACTAGGAAAAATCACACTGGCCTGGTTTCCTGTATTCGGTTTTCACCCGTGTAGCAGCATTCCCTTGAGTCACCATTTACCTGAGACGCTTCACCAGATCCCAGCCATCATTAATTAGCTTAAGGATCGTAAGAAATTAATTAAGTCTCGGTTGTGGCTGCATAAATAATTATAAGGGGAAGACTTGTGGTTCGGGCTGTTGCTGTCCACTTGTCTTTGCATTTCATTTTTGGGAAACATTTGGGGGAAACATGATACATGCAGTAGGTCATATAAGCCACAACTATTGCAATTAACTTATAATTATCTCGGTAGTTTGTGTAACGCTCAAGATCCACCTCGCTCATAAAGAAGCTTGGTTATGAAAGCCTTGAGGCTTCAAACCACACAGGTTGGTAATCTTGGGGAAACTGAGAATTTCGGTAGTTGTAATTTCTATTCTCTTTTCTTGTACTATTATTTCTGAGAAATAATTTAATTGGTAAAATTCCTAAATTCCTTCCATTGTAAGGAAAGAGCTCTTATCCATAAAGGAATATTTAGTTAAAGTAGTTTCGTAATAATTAACTATTTATTGATCAGTAATTTATAGTATTGATTCATTCTTTAATTCCATTACCAATTCATTTAATTGCAAAATTCTTTCTCTCAGAATAAAATCTATTCTTTCGTATTACCATACTATATATTTGCAAATCATCAATTAATTTATGTGCTACTGTTGTATTTCGATTCTCATAAAATCCATCCTATCAATCGACAGCTTCCATAGGCTTCTAATTTATGAGTTTTGGCGAAATAAGGCGAACAGGTCCAACCCATGCTTTCAGTTCTCTACAAGCTGAGCATTTAAGCATTTAATAAATTTAACATTTATTTCTTCTTTCTCTTTTATTCCGTTGCGCATACACTTTATTTCAACAAAAGGTGGCGAACCTGCCAGGATACAAGTTTGTGGATTAATTGCTTTCCCACTTGTATAAAAGATCTTGGTAGGAAATATTAATTACGTCAATTAAAAAAATTATCAAACAGTAGTAGCACATAGTACCTATGCAAACGGGTACATATAGATTAATAGGATGGTAAAATATGTCGCATGAATCAATTTATAACTGCGGTCAAGCAGATTGCAGCGATGCATTTTGTATTCATAATTCATGGGTTAGAGAAGCACCATTGTTCTATGGTATTAACGACACTAAGTGGTGTCCACTTAATTATTTGTTAGAGCTTCTCGGGTTTGCAGAACATTTTCATGCTACACAAGAAGAATTCTTTACGCACATTTTGTGGTATAGTTGTCGCGGTGAATTTCATGAATGGCTTGAAAGCATCACAAGTCCTATCATTAGCAGTACCGATTTTGTTCATGAGTTTATGAAAAAATATGGCAGAAATCTATGCGATGCGTGCATCTCTGACGAAGAAGAAAGATTTAGTTATCTCAACGATTTAGCATCTCGGTATCTTTCCATTTCTCAAGAAGTAGAGCATGAAGGTATTTATTTGGGAAATGATGAGTTTGAGACCGAACCACCACAAACAGATATTGGTTCAGAGTGCGAGAGTGGAAACATTTCTACTCCGACTCCCGACTTTGTCGAAGTCTCAAATGCAGAACACATTTTGGTAGAAAATGATGATTCTGAGGTATTTGATTTCTCATGGCTTTATCAAATTCCTGAAAAGGAAACATCTTTTACAGTGAGTTATGCATTCATTCCTGAAATCGAAGTTCATGTTTCATGGGTAAACGCATACCAAAAATCCAAGTCAAAGAAAGCAGGACACAAGACAAAAAACTCTCTGTCAGGCATATCAGGCAAGCTAGGCAACCACCTAGAAAGACGGAAAGTAAAGCTGTTCATTCTTTGGTCAGTCACATTTGCATTTGAGTTCACTGATTTCTTACAAAAATCACTTTTTGACTTTCGTCTTGTACACATGCCGTATGATAGTGGCTAATATTATTTAGAAAAATAGTCAGGTTTGGATTGCTTTGGTTTTTCGTTATTTAAATAATTGTTCTTATCCCTCACATCCCTGCATCACATTTTATCTCGCCAGGGACGGCTCGAAGCTCGAGGGGGAGGTGTTGTTGGGGCATACACGCTACATAGCTGCAACGTGCATACCCACACACGCTTTAGTTTATTTTTCTTCTTTTTCGATCTCTAGTCTTAAATGCAAATTAGCAGATAAGACTTCGAGACCAAAATCTTTCCTTTCGACATGTTCACTAGGAACTTGTCATTGCATGCATTCATCATTATAAAAATAAAATACATGGAATAGAATAAAAAGAGAAAAATGAGTGAAGCTGAAAAATGAATAGAAAAAGATGATAGACGAGAGAAGAAGGAAACGAAAAGTGATAAGAGGAAAAAAGGTCTTGATGGTTAATTTGCATAAAGTGTGAAGGGACAAAAATCTCCACACGTGTCTGTATCTGCACAACGTTAAATCTAATTACTGGACTTTTCATTCATCCAGTTTTGAGTCGAAGGTAGACATCTGAAAATAGATAAGCACTTAACTAATTTTATATGCAGTTAAAGCGTTAAAGCAAGCAAGCAAAAGTAAAGGAAAAGCAAAAGCAAAGGAAAAAGGCGATTAGAATTTTAGGCCATCTTAAAGCTATTATAAGGGAGCAAAGGCAGAGTTCAAAGTCAATTCAATTCATTTATCATTTACTTTTTGCTGAAGCAACATTGTCGCTCAAACGAGCTCTACATTTAAGTTTTTAGTTTTAAGTTTTTCTTGGAGTTTTTCCATTGGAGTTTTCTGGGCTCATTTCGCCCCATCATAAGAGTAAAATAGTTTAAGTAGGGAAATATTCCCAAATATATAAAAGTGTGTAGTGGCTGCCATAGCCTAAAAAAGCAACAAGTTTTTTTTGGAGTTTTTATAAAAAACATCCATCATCACATCATATCATCACAGTTTACTGGTAAGCACACACATATAATAAATACGCATTTTATTCTGGTTTTCATGAAGTGTGAGTGTAATAGTTTTGAGCAGCATTTAATTTCGTTTCTTTTACTCTGTGTTGGTTAATAGTGTGGTAGCGTGATCATCACCAACCGTTGTTCATCCGTAAAGGATCTGATAGTTTTGGCGTTCTATAAAAAACGGTAATTAGCCACACAAATATTTATTTCATAAAAAAAGTGAATAGTTCATTGGTGAAATGTGATGAGTGTTTTATGTTGCGTTCTTGGCGACTTACACTAATCACTTTTCTTTCCATTTCTGAATTTATTTCAGCCTCCTGGAACTAGGAAAAATCACACTGGCCTGGTTTCCTGTATTCGGTTTTCACCCGTGTAGCAGCATTCCCTTGAGTCACCATTTACCTGAGACGCTTCACCAGATCCCAGCCATCATTAATTAGCTTAAGGATCGTAAGAAACTTAATTAAGTCTCGGTTGTGGCTGCATAAAATAATTATAAGGGGAAGACTTGTGGTTCGGGCTGTTGCTGTCCACTTGTCTTTGCATTTCATTTTTGGGAAACATTTGGGGAAACTTGATACATGCAGTAGGTCATATAAGCCACAACTATTGCAATTAACTTATAATTATCTCGGTAGTTTGTGTAACGCTCAAGATCCACCTCGCTCATAAAGAAGCTTGGTTATGAAAGCCTTGAGGCTTCAAACCACACAGGTTGGTAATCTTGGGGAAACTGAGAATTTCGGTAGTTGTAATTTCTATTCTCTTTTCTTGTACTATTATTTCTGAGAAATAATTTAATTGGTAAAATTCCTAAATTCCTTCCATTGTAAGGAAAGAGCTCTTATCCATAAAGGAATATTTAGTTAAAGTAGTTTCGTAATAATTAACTATTTATTGATCAGTAATTTATGGTATTGATTCATTCTTTAATTCCATTACCAATTCATTTAATTGCAAAATTCTTTCTCTCAGAATAAAATCTATTCTTTCGTATTACCATACTATATATTTGCAAATCATCAATTAATTTATGTGCTACTGTTGTATTTCGATTCTCATAAAATCCATCCTATCAATCGACAGCTTCCATAGGCTTCTAATTTATGAGTTTTGGCGAAATAAGGCGAACAGGTCCAACCCATGCTTTCAGTTCTCTACAAGCTGAGCATTTAAGCATTTAATTATTTAACAATCATTTCTTCTTTCTCTTTAACTCCGTTGCGCATACACTTTATTTCAACAAGTAGTACAGCCCACTCACTTGGCATTATGCATGGCAGTAGCTGTTTTTGTTTGCAGAGAGGTCATTTTCTTTTATCCTTCGATGATTAATAAGTTAAGCTACCCATACATTTTCGTTTCTAATTATTGAAAGTAAACAAAGCCAACTGCTTAACGACATAAATTTAAATCGGCATTTCCTCCCTGTGATAATTTGATAATAGCAGCGGTCGACAGTCACCGGGTAGCCAAAAAATCGCGATGATGATCGCGGTAGCTGTTTTGGGAACGCCCCAATTAACTCGTTCTTAATTAATGTTTGCTCACGTCTGCTCACATACAAGGCAATAACAATGAATCACCGAAAGAGAATTCCTTTTGCAGTCGCTCATACCTCGAAGGTAAATATTAATATGGTGTAAGGAGTTTGATAATAACGATTACGTATGATAATATATGTATGCATGCTTAACAACCTAACAAGAAACGGACATGAGGTGTGCGTGTTGCCTGATTGGTCAGTTGCTATTTTGGCAGAGCTTATACGTAATCAAAAGCAATCAGAAAAATCGGCAACTACCTAATCAAAAAAATGGCGACCCTAACAATGAAATCCGTAGGGGTCACAGCCTTTCGAAATTGATTGGAAACTAATTTTGACAATTGAAAATATCCAAAACGAAATCGTTACGCATTATCATTTGTAAGCGAAAGTGTACATGTAGTTCTGTATTATGTCGTGTGTCAGCAAAAGTCCTAACTATTTTGACAATTTAATGACTTAATGACTTTACAACAATGTTATTTTTGTCTCTTTACATATTATGCAATAAAAGCAACATGATATTATTGCCGGTTCAAGCCGCTTCAGTAACATGTTTTGTATTTTCATTTCAGCTCAGGTCGTCGATCGCCGATCGGTTAAAGTTTCCATTGAAAAACAATACCAATGTCAACGGTAGTTACAAAATGATTTGCAGCAATGATAAGAAGTAAAAGAGTGTGTCCAAATTGTCAAGGTTGGTTGAATTGGCAAATGTACATAAACTAATTGGCAATAACATAAACTATAATTGCATTCAATATTACCACTTAATGCCAAAAACAACGGCGGCGGCAGCGGTGACAGCAGTGAAGATTTTTGGCAGTTGATCACATCACAACTGCCGCATCGCTTTCTTAATAAGTGAGCAAACAACGAAGAATCTAATTAGTAGCTGTGTAAATTTACTTAAACAATCGTCATTCGAGCCGTTTACTGTTACGGTTGAGGTGTGTGGCAATATTCCCCACCTTGACTCCGAAGTACAAACCTACTGACCGTACTTCACTGGCGACAAAATTTTAGCTAATCAAACACAACATAAACGTAACCGTAAGCAAGCATGTGACTCAAGTTGGAATTGGTAAAAAAAATACATTTTTGAACCTGTTTGGCAGGTCAGTTTAACCGACTGCTCGTGTTGATTACGCATTTACACAAGTAATTGACATAGACATAGAGAACAAACGTACTTGTCATTCAACTACATACGCGTTCAGTATCATGATCAAACGGAACATTTTTGACAGTTATTTCGAAAATGATGAGACAGCATATTATATGCGACTGCGTTTTCATCACGTTGATTCAAGACATGAATAAAAATTCTAAATTTAGGGGCATCATCATCATCGTATCTGCATATTCGCGTCACGACAAATGGTCATCTTATGTCGTGTAGATAGCAGCAGGGTTGACGCTCTGAAATCTTGTATCATTTTGCAATAATTACCCAGTGTGCTGGTGGGTTCACTGATCATGAAGTTGTTCTTTTGTTGTAGTTCAGTAGTTACATGAACCTTTTTAAAAAACAATGTCATTAGTCATTAACACCTCCAAAATACTCTATAAATTGCAAATTTTTATTGGCCATTGGTGTCAACAAAAATCAGAAGATGCAGTTGTTGTTGACGAGGAATATATTGCTCGTGAACTTCGATTCGATTTGCATTTTCGAGTGCCCTTCTGTTTTAATGACACGTGCATTTACTGGCACAGAAAATGGAAAAATTCTACGTGCATGCAAATGGGAAAAATACAATCTAATTAATCGGTCGGTAAAACAAACGCACATATGCAGCATGACATAAAAGTGGTTGAATTATTTGAAAATGCCAAGAGATCGAATCAGGTAACGCTTAAAGTGACGCCAGTGCACAAGTACCTGAAACAGAATTCACAGAAATCATAAATTACCACAAAACAGAAAGAACAGTGCAAATCACGATCATTTTTATTATCTGTCAAGTTGATGATATGGACAGCAATGTCACTGTCAAATTGTTACTCAACTGTGATGTGTAATTATCGCCAGAGATAATTTAATTTTTAATAGCAAAATCAGTCCTTAAAATATTATAATAGCCTTCCTTCTGGTCTCTTAACTTTCGAATAGTAATAATGACTTTCTTGCAATTAGTTCTCAATTACATTGAAGATACATAAATGGATATTGTTCAAACTACTTGAGGTGTAAAATTGAGAATTATGGAATAACAAAAATATGAAGCTTTCCTATGGTTCAATTCCTCTAATTACATATAAAGTATTCGTTGTTTTCCTACAAACATTCAAGTACGTTTTTGACGTGTCATTGCTGGTTATTTCACTGCAAACAGCATCAATTAATTAGCATTGCAAGTAGTAGCACAAGAATTTTAAGTGAACACAAAGATGCCGATTCATTTTTGGTTCATAACTTTCAGGTTAATTGAACCTGAAATATTTACGCTGTCAGTTTTTAATGACAATAACGACAACGATAACAATGATAATATTATGATTATGTAAGACAAGCAAAGTTGTAAATATTTTAAATAAGGTGATGAGATAGTGATCAATCTCAATTTTTCACTTTCTTCATTTCTTCTTCTTCAGAGATAGCGAAGATGAACACGATGACCTAATTTGGGCAAGTTCAGTTAACTTATCATTTGAAACGAGTTGATCTAAATTAAAAATAGAACATAAGTTTAGGTATATCTGAAAAAATTGGTTTCGGACAAACTCATCACGTGCCTGTAGAATTGCTGGTTGGAAAATCTAAATACTACCCACACTACACGTGTATGAAATATTATGAAGATGTCATAAGCATTTTACTATCCGTTAGCGGCAGATACTGTTTTTACGCAAACAATAAAGCATTTGTGGTTTACTCTATTCATAAAAGTAAACTTGCTATAATCTTGGATGTATACTCATGTAATTGTTGGTAATAAAGTCGGCAAGAGTAAAGACGGCAGTGTCTAATTTGTGGTGACAGGTTGGACACATCGGTGTCAAGTGTGCCGCTTTTCAAAACGCTACGATGCACAAGTATGGAAGTGACACAATATGTAGTGGTAAAAGTGTTTTAATTGTTGTTACTTTTTATTGGCGAAGGATCTTTTGTATTTTCAATGACACCACAAAAATGATGGTGTGACGACAAAGTGATGACTACTGTCAAAGAGTACATGAAATCTGTTAATTTTTATGGCTAATGAGATCATTAACTAAACAAACGTGATGATCACTTTTCAGGCAAAACTACAGTAAATTAACAAAAAAAAAATAATCAAAATTGTGAATAAAAATAACGACAAACATGCTGATAACACGTTGAAAATCATAAAAATGAAAATAAGCACAAAGTCACAAGAGGAATCACGATAATCACGAATGGATCTTAATGATCTTTAATTGTAAAAATGATCATGATTACCAATTATTCTAAGATTCCAAATTCAAAAGTGTGAATATCTGTGATAAAAGTAACAAATTATCTAATTATGAAATGTAGGTAAACGTTCAATCTTTGTTGAAGGTCAGGTTCAAAGAAAAATAGATAAATGACATAATATGTGTAGTGACTATAGTCATTATTTTGATTACTACACCGTTAATTATCGTTACTTCTAATTTTCTTTATAAAGATATCAGCCTTCATCATCATTTCGACTTGGCTTAACATGGGGCAGTGTGAGATTACTCAGGCATGGAAGCTTATGATTTTCACTTGTATTCTAGTCGCCACAAAAGTACAAGAGTACAAGTTCTGCTTCTGTATTGATACTAAAAGCAGGTTAATTTTATTCTTGAAAGATTGACTGAACTGAAAGGGAGAGGACGGGAGGAGATGAAATAGTGAGGCCGTAAATCCTAAACTTTGCGAATTGATTGGACATAATTTTAGCAACACATACGTGATCAGATAATCTGATTACCATCACACAATTGCGATAAGTAGGTGCTTAACTTGATATGATGTGTGGGATGTCCTCTGAAGGAAGATTTACTAGTTTATTCCAACTTCTTATCCAGTTTTGCATGAAACTGGCACAATTTATGCCTAGGTATATAATATATCATCTAATCAAAATGCTGCTAGTGCACTTTAGCGGCTCCTTTTCTATCATCCACTTTTCAAAATACCTGTCAAAGAAATTCGCATTTAAATTATAGCTTTTCTGCTTTTCAACAATAATATTTTCAATGCTACTGACTACGTGTAATTTTAAATTATTAGTCAGTCTTACAAAGATACATTTTCACACATTTTACTGCATTTTAAACGTCTCACAGAGGTAAAAGTACTGCATACTGAATGCCACGAAAAGAATTTAGCTGCTAAAATACATGTGTTTGCGGGGGATGGATGAATACTAATGAATTCCGACTCGTCCGATCACCTTGTTTTCATTGTTGTTTATCACTTTGCCAGTCATACCATTACAGATTACGTCATATTTTTAGGTCCACGTACCGACCCACAAGCTTATCTCATCTCACTCACTTTTTACTTGTTCCTTATTTGGGACCAATTAGTGTAATAAGTAATGCATGATAAGGGATGAAATCATTCTCTGCAACAAATCAACAATTTCATTTTAATTAATGGTTGAAAATAAATTCACGGCTATGTTCGCATAAAATATTACTTCATTTCTTGCAATAATGTAATAATCAAAATGATAAATGCATTACAGTCCATATGACATAAATTTATCACTGTCAATGCCGCATGTGAGTAAAAGAAGAACAAAAAAAATCAGCGAAAGAACATTTTCGAATTGCAGCATCTGACATCATTAAGACTCTTAATAAGAATGATCATAATACGAGCTCTGTGTTCTCCGATAATGGTTGTGGTAGCAGTGTGGTAAAATTTGAAAAGTCTGATAATAACAATAATAAATCCTTTTCTGTTTCAAAATAACAGTCATTCACTCCGCTTTACTTCCATTGAACTTCTTGTTTTTGATTAGTCAAGTGTAACAAGCACCAACAATGAACGAGCGGATAATAATAGGATCGTACCACCAACGCGAACAAGCTTGTCAAGCTAATAAAATAAATGTACCAGTTTTTATAGACTTTTACCGCGGAGCACTGAGTTGTATTGAAAGGTGTTGTTTATTATACCCAATTAGCATAAAATTTATTCGCCTTTTCCCTTTCCATTGATAAAGGTTGATGATCATGGCGTTCGAAAACGGCGATTCTTGTTGATTCGTATAACATTCCATTCAAAAAAGCAAGGCCAAGAAATCCAGCTGTTCAATCTTGTACGGTTGGTTTGCAATTTAATGCAGATATTATTAAACTCATTTTCTGCATATCTAAAAAGCTTCATGTACAATGTACATCCTGATAAGCACATAGCCCTGCACGATGTTAGAGACGAAGGTAACGTCTGGTACCAAAACTGTTACTGTATATAGTTATCATGATATGTATGCAATTTGCGTAATTGTGTTAAATCCTTCGGTGAAAATTGATAATGGTGGTAACTGGTAACGCTTACACGCTTCTCTTAAGAGCACACCTTTCAGATTCATCATCATTGTAATTTGATGATTGGTGGCAGTAATTTAATAACAATTACCCAATGAAATGAAGCGGTACCCAGTGATTTTCGTGCACCACCAACTGCGGTTGCAACGGCTTTGCAATAATAGGAAGCCCAGAAAGAAACCACGTCGACCACAACGCAACGAAAGTAAAAAATGGCAATAGCTAATGAGAAGGTAACTGATGATGTAAGATGAACAGTAATAGGCTCCACTTTGTTTCGATTTAGGCTTGAAAACGTATAGGTACTGATTTTAAAAGAGAGGCTTTAGTTTTTTACCTGTATTGTTTACTGAAAGTGTTCATGAGCCGATTTCTGTCTTATTGAATTTTTGTGGTTTCTGGTTACTACACCTTGTGGAAATGAACTTTATGAATGAAATTTTATGCATTCATCCTGATTGACACGCGGAACTTTTGATCAAAATAACTTACTATACCTGATATTACATGCCCCAAATGTATTGTTTCAAAATGTTGGTATGAAAAAACCTAGGTAAGCTTACAACTTGTGGTTCAAAAGTTTTTTCTCCTCAGTAATATTTCTTAAATTAATTATTCCTGCTTTTAAGGGAAAATCATAATGAAAATGTCTATGGATTTACTGGTGTGTACTTTATTTCGACTTAATGTGGAAAGCTAAAATTCACTTTTCTGATTTGTAGAAATATGAAACTTGCCAGTAAACATTTGTGCTATCAATGACAGTGTATCATAATACTGTAACCTTTTCATAATTTATGAAGTAGAGCTCCTGAATTACAATGTTTTTAGATTTACAATTAGTGTAGTGGATAGAGGTCGTGGTCACCTAGTACAAGACGTAGGAGTCTCCATTATAGACATTGAAAAGTAATCGAGAATAGCTCTCATTCATCATAATTTTGATAGAACATTCTTAATTTTTACAAAGCTCTCCAAATCATTTGATTATGGGCTTTCTGTTACACTGTTAGTTAGTTCTACGACACCTGCTACAAAACCAATTTAAAGTAATTTTTCATTTCAAGCTGAAAATGGGAATGGGACGAAAGCCCTATAACCAACAACCAACCTGAGAGCCTGACAGAGAGGTGATTGTTGAAGATGCCTGTATGTAGATAGTAGGTACAGTAGTAAGTAGCAATAAACATTTTACATGCTCCCTCTTTTTACCATATTATCAGCCTACTCTCATCTTTTACTATTTATTATCTTCGCATGACATGATATTACACGTAAATAATCAAGTTATCACATTCACATGAATCGAAAATGATTTTTTTGAAATATTTAAAGAAAATCCCCTAAAAACTACTGCATACATTGTTGTGAGGTAATAATAGCCTCTCTCTCTCTCTGCATGAGCTTGTTTTGGGATGTTGAAATTTTCTCACATTGAACTTTTTTGTTTAAAAAAGTGCATTCTTGCACCAGCAGCATTTCAATGAGGATCCATCCTATTCTCTTCGTCTAGCTAAATGAATTTTGAAGTTTAATGTCATCATAAAAATGCTACAAAGTAGGCATGTATGAAATTTGTTGTACTCTATTGTTTCGCAAATACGAACATATTACATTACCTTAGAATAACATTAAAAGTTTCGCCTTTAAGTACTGCTAGCATTATTGATGAGCTCATGTAAATTTTATACGCGTGTGCATTTTTCAGCTTTTATTTGTTTTTAAATGTTTTGTTACGCAATTTAAACGTGAACTTGACGATTCTTCACAATGGAATGTAATAATGTGAGATGAGACGTTAATAGAATTGATATAGTATATCATTCGGTGCTTTTATGTTCAGATGTCTAATTGTGATTGGTAAGTGCCTATGAAATCAGTTCATAATATAGGTCATATCTATCAAATTTTGGGCAGCTACACCTGTGATAATACCTAAAAATAAAATTTTTTGTTGTAGATGTTGTAGTTGCAGACTGTGATTTTTGACCGTCAGTTGTCATCCTTCTGTATTTTTATATTTACGATAAAAATAATTTCCAAAAATCGATGCATCCGTCCTTGACAGTCATTGCAATTTACGGTCCTGACGCACTAACATACAAAAATGGAGTTGACCAGAATATCGTCTCCATTCAGTATTCATCGACCTTGGTGAATTTCAGAAGTTGAAGAGTCGTGGAGCATGTTATATTAATATTCATTCAGTGAATGGGCGCAGTCGTAAACAATTATTGGAAAATTAGATTATTATTAATTCAACTCGTATCACTTGTAGTGCCTGTCCTCTTGTGTCTGTTCACTTTTATAAATGGTATAATCATGTTCTGTCATCATTAGGTGCAACGGCACAACTTGCACAAGTGATATAATTTTTACAGAGCAGCGTTACTGCATTAATTGCATAAAAATCTCAAAGCTTCGATCGTTACTGCAATGCAAATGTTGAATATGTAAGGTTACTGTAAAGAATTAAACGGTACTTCCCTGGTTCACAGGAAAAAAATCGGAAACAATGCAAACAATTGAATGAGATACTAAAAGGTATTGTTGCATAAAAATTGTCTCAAGATTTCTCATTCCTTAGATTATGTAAATAAATGGCAAAATAATGCTACAAAGTGTATTTTAAACTTGTGCATCAATAATCAATTGCATTTATCTAGGTATCTCTTTTCAATGAAGTTGAGTGAATCTTTTAAATATTGATAAGGTTTCCTTTGAATAAGAAAAATAACTATGTGCTTGGACTTGTTTGCGAATTGGAAAAATTGATCGGAAATCTACATTCATGAATGTTCTACCAATATACGTATATGCTATTGTTTTATCGGAATAACAATAATAATGTGATTCAATGACCCTCATTTTACGACCAGAGGAAGCCAGATGCATCTTGGCAACTTTCATGTGAGAAGTGAACATTTTTTTTCATTTCACAAAGTTGCATTAATAAAGGAACAAGCCGGTCAGTGTCACAAGTCACAAAAAAAGTCGCAAGAAGAGAGACGAGAACCCACCCAACCACACCACATCATCGTCGTCATCATTTTCTATTATATTTTTATTGATGATCGATTCACTTGTTATATTTGTTAATAAAAAAATTCCTGTGGTGAAGCTTGCCAACAATAGGCCAACGTACTTTTTAAGCGTTTTTCATTATACTTGCGCATTGCACCTGTCATCTTGTGTCCATCCCGTTTGCTCCTGCCAATATTATCTTCTTATCTCCACATTATTCCATTGTAAAGATATCAAAATTGTTGTGTGTGTGCTCTTTTGTCTTCCTTCACAAAACGCTACTAATCTGATGCAGTTTTGTCCATTGCATTGGATGTCCAACCAAAAAAAGAAAATCAAGATCATTTTTGTGGCCATATACACCACACGCATGAGCAGCCATTCATTTGGATTTTTGATACGCAAAAGGTCGTCCAGTTTCACTGATGATGATTGCGAATCATACAATTGTAGCAAACAGAAATCTATTGAAGCAAAGATAATGTATGCTGTCACTGCGGGTTATCATTATCATCGTGCTATCAACGTATTTTTTGCTGGTATCCTTCTTTCTTGTAAAAAGTTCGTGCAGAAGGGTGGACAAGGTGGTGGTGTGTGGGGATAATAAAGCATTATTAAAACTGTAGCAAGGAAAAATTATGATGACTGCAGTGTGCAGTTTTTGGATCCTCAATGTCACGCCAAGTCACAATGCGACAAAATGACACAATGCGTTCGACTCCATGTTCATCAAACCTTACATGCAAGCAATTTTATATCTAATCAAATATGTAGTTTGGTTCATCTGACCGGTAGAAACATGGGAAGTTGTAATAAGTAGCAGATCATGTAGTTCTAAAACATTTTTAAATCAATGACAGCAAAAAAGGCACTGTTGCAAGCCATTGTACAAGGAGCACTCCGACTCCATTGACCCTCGGTGACTTTATGCAAAACAAAAGAATCAAGTAGAAAAGTGAAAATACATCGTGTAAAGAAATACTAGAAAAAACTAATCATATTGTAATCACAATAATAATCTACAGTTTTTTTCCTTTCCTCTTCTTGTATTAAAAGGATTGTAAAGATATGTAAATGCCCAGCGGTCAAGTGCCTGCTAAATAATAAGGAGACGTGACTTCATTGTTAGCTACTGAAAGGAAAAGGAATAAATGCAAATAAATAAATACGTAATGACATTGACTAGATTGATATTGGTTGGTTGGTAGTAAGCAATAAAGCAGCTAATAATATTTTTCTAATTTCTTTTTCCCGTTATTGTCGTTGTTGGATATGATCATAGTATCTTTTACGAACAGATGAAACGCACTATTTATCTTTAAGCGTGTAGATTGCACCTGCTCTCTGCATACAACATAGGTGTATGAATTAATATATTTATGTATTTTTTCGATCGCTACTTCTCTAGATTCAATCGTTCTGTCTTTTGCTTGGTCATTCATTATATTTCCACTATCAAATGTCCTAGCTACAGTTAATCAGTGGAAATGAAATAAGTTGACATTGATAAGTTCTGTACAATGTCTTTGACTGACACTAATGCTTGAATGAATATTCAGTAGCCAGCGACGTATGTTGTTAGTAACAAGCTTTGTGTGGTGTGACGATAATAATAATTGTGTTGGTGGTGATGGTTTTGGCAGCAATTGTGATCTTTGCTAATAATGAAGGTGCTTATAGGTATGCTTCGTACTTTTTTGGAGTTGTCCACAAAGTTTAAAATGAGTTGTTCTGTGGTAATGATGAAAGTAATGGATTAAGCTTCTGTTTAAGATTCTTGACCATCTTATCCAAAACAATGACATTGGGAAATGCTGATCGCTTGATTTTACTGTTAAATATTTTTAAAGATTGATTTGTTCGTGGCCTTTACCTTGATTGTTCTTTGGAGATAAATAGAATTGGATTACTATTATTCCTGCTTAAGAATTTAGACATATGGGAGGTCCAACAACGGAATCTAATATAACGATATTTGCAATCATGAAAATGACTATTGCATGACAATGACAGAGCAAAAATTTGTGAATATTCTTGAGGTATTTTGAGCGATCGCTCATAGTGAGTTATGTAAACATTTGAAAAGTTTATCTACTTTGTTAGAAAACCATCATTGGAGTTAGTTAACAGATATTACGATAATGACAGATAAAACATTATGTCAATTCCACCAGATCATTTCATTTGTATACAAAGTTGTACTCCCTCACGCCATCATGGTTTAAAAAAACAAAAACCAGTAACATCTATTCATTTTTATCATTATAGGTTAATGCAACTGATTACAAACGAAGACTTTACATTTACAATACTTATGCGTTATGCACCTAAGAATGATATGGATAAACCATGTTTTGCTTCATCAGCTCCAAAACTCCCAGTTTAGAGACCATGATATTTGATACACTAATTTACATAAAAATGGCATGACCAATAAAAATACAATTTCAAAACTCAGCGGGCTATTGTTTTTACATGAAAGTATGGTTATATGATCATGTCACGCTACAGTTTAGAAAAACTACCTGCATGGCAATTTGGGTGGGCCTTTAAATTGTATAATTTATAAAAGAGTAAGCATCCTACCTACCACCGGTATCAAGTCACATTTTGATAAATCTGGTTTCTGCACGCAAAGCACCTCTACATCAAACCTGGAGGTGGTGTTAGTATATTCTTGGTTTGCATTTATTGAAAATGGAATAGAAGTAGTTTGTGCACTTTCCTCAATGAAGCAATAAAATATATAATATTTCTTTTATTACTTAACATCATTCGAAATTCAGTCACCCTCGCCAAATCCAATTCAAACATCATGGCAGACTGCCTATGTCACCCATAACACATTTAAACGGTTTTAGGACGATTTAAGAACACAGAGGAAAGTAAATTCTCAATTCCGTGTTCTCCCAACACGATAAGATCGCATGCCCATTTTAGGGTATTGGGATAACAAAAAGAAAAGTCAAGGTTGGCAGAAAGTGAATCTCTACCGGTAGTTTACAGCATATATCACCATCACCCATTCACTATTACAGTGTGAATCCATTATTGTATCTTTAGGATTTCCAAGCATCCAATACAACAAGGAAGACAAGAAGGACAATCTAATCTAGACAAACAGCAAATATGTCTACAAAGATTATAGATATAATTGTAATTCCGATTTTATCTGTAACTATTCATGTTCGTAAATCTAGCACATTAAGTGTCGGTAACAATATAGTCTCGGTTCTTCAAATTGTAGCAAGTAAAATGGGCTATTCCGTTCGCCTGCCTCTTTGGGATTCATAATTCATTCTGTGACCGGTGCTCCCTTTACAAAACCAAATTTACACTTCCTCACCAAAAACACGCTCCTCCCATGTTGATTTTCAAATCGTTTCAAAATTCAAAACTCAACCTCATTTCAGTTCTTGTGAATGAATTATGGCGATGATCACTTCTGTTCTTATTTTATTTGGGTGGTCTGGTCTCACTCAGCAATCGTCATCATCCTTTTCCTAAATATTACATTTCATTAGTTTTCTATTAAGATTCAAGATTCAGTTGTATTCCACACTCCCTGCATAGACGATACCATGTCGAATGTACTGAAATATAATTTCATTGCGGTTCAGAGATAATTTAGTTCAACTTATCACTGATCATGTCATAGACACATGTATTATTATACTTCGTGGCTATTCTCCATTAATCTTTCATGAAGTGTTTATTAAAAACTGAGCAACCATAATGTTTCATCCTTTATCGTATCATTTCTTTGTCTCTATCCTTGTCCAAGCAGGTTTCAATTTCAAATTGCATCATGAGTTTATTATATTATTCACTTTCCATTATAAATGACATCATAACTGTTAATCATTGTTTGTTGGTTGGTGGTCTTCACATTTTAATATCTAGAAGTAGCTGGCAGTTTGCACCAATGCACCCAAAAGTCTATTCCTCCTCATTTTTATTCTTTCAAATCATTCTTTGTATATCATAGATATCACGATTATCGTAATAAATCCATGTGAATGTTTATGCAGCATTTTGGGGATAAAACGCTTTTCGCGATTTCTGTTTATAATAAAAAAAGTGGTGCTACTGAACAAATAATATTATGGTTGCATTTAATTATCATCCCCTGCTGTGGACCACAGGCTGAAAAGTTAATTATTTTATTGCACTGGTCGTTTTCGACAATTGCCGGCTTTGTTATCAATTGCACAGTATTTATGGCTATGTGGCTTCATACTTTTAATTATAGTGAGATTGCACTTCCCGTTTTTGTTTTCTTCTACGTTCCCTCTAGCGTAGCTCTGCGTCTACGAATGGGGTTGCGTTAAGGGGTTACGCATGATATTTTTAATTTAGCACGGTTGAGGTTTTGAATATTCATTTTTGGTGTGCAACATTCGGAATGCCTGACTGATGATGATTGTAAAATTACCTTATTTTAAATGACTAAGTAATTACTACCGGGAGAATCCTTTAGAACCGTAGTGCATTTTTTAAACATTTACAGCCGCTAGCAATAATGACACTAATTGGTCATCCAAACACGCCAAAATATTATATATTGTTCAAGTAAAAAGACCGTGCATCAATCACATATCTCCCAGTCCCAACAAAACTTGTTGAGCCAACAGTAAATAATAATCAGCATCATCGTAATAATTCTAGCGCTAATTTGTTAACCACTTGGTGCAAACGTTTTTGCCTCTACCGCATTTTTAACACACTTAATTTTTCATTTTACATTTACATATCGCTATAAATATCCTGTCAAAATATTTTATTAGGAAACTTTTTTTAGCAAAAACAAAGGAGAATACCGACCGATGACATCGTAATCAGTAATCATGTTGTCTGCAATGAAACTTACTGACGTACACACTTTGTAGCCGCAACCATGTTCCTTCTTCAAATCTTAATTGTACAACTAAAAATTATCATCCCATGTCATCATTAGATAATTGTAGTCCATTAAAAATTTAAAATCGTTGAAATGTTAGACCCTCCATGAAGTTGTCTTGCAGTGCAGTACTGCTAGGACCAGCGAATGACGGCTCAAAATTTCATTGTAGCGTTTTCTTGTTCAGCTTCCTGGTTTTTGCTGCTATCTATAATGACTAATAAATGTGGGATTCCATTGTGTCAGCAAAGTAGTACTAACTTAATTAACGCTATCGTGTAACAAATGACATGATGACAGTATTGATGACGAAATGAAACATTTAACCTGTCTTATCGTCTGTCACTAAATATGTTAGCAGTCAAAAGTTGCGGTCATTGTGTTATGACGCAGACTAAAGACTAACAATTTGGTAACTTGCCGTTGATGTATTGTGTAGGTAATGTAATACGTACCTATTTGCACCTTTATGATAAGCACCTATTTTGGTTTACCGGCAACACGAAAACGAGTGGTGATTGATGATAATAATCGGTGAAACCAAAGGCAAAAACATTCTAATTTGGCCAACTTCTTTTACTACTCATGTATCTTTGAATAAGGAAAAGAGGTAAAATATCTACAAAAATTAGAACTGAAAGTAAAATTAAATCTTATTGAATCTCACCCCACCTTTATAATTTTGCAACTAGTAACAAGAAAGCCATTGTTGTAATCTTCTGAACAATGTTGATATTTTTAAAATATTATTATTTTTATACAATGCATTAATAATCTTATGTGTAGGGATTTATGTGTGTAATATTTTCGTAGCAGTGCATCACCCACCACCAAAAGGAAATTCCATTAAAGTTTACCTTTGTCGCGCCGCAGGTTATGTATTTATATGATCACTTACATTCTACCAGTTGGGTTTTGTGTAATTATCATCTATTGCAGTTTTCATGCAAACTAATCATTATTTTTTCATTTGTGACATATTCGTTATTTGCACGTTGTTGTTGTACATTTAACAAATCATTTGGTATAAAGAAGAGAGAAGTTTTGAGCTGTAAATTGTGAGACCATTTCCGTATGGTAATTTTAACTTTAACACAATTGTGTTTTTAATAGAGCTACCACCGCTGTGATTAAGGGGTACTAGGTATTTCTGGGCTCGCCTTTTTCATATTTTCTTTAAAAAATAGTGTAATGGATTATTAGCGCATTTGCAGTCTTGCACCTGAGTTAAATGGGTTAACGACATAATGATGCCATTATTGGACATTTTCATGAAATGGGCAAAGTGAGACTTCTATTATTTGTTGTGACGATGGGAAAAGACAGTTTTGTAGGAAAATTCTATTATGCATTACTATTACATTACCTATTACAAATTACAAGCACAGTTAATTTGTTCACTTTACTGTGGGAAGTTGTCTAAAATGTCTGTCTTCAATTCTTAATAATAATTTATAATAATTATAGTTGCTTGGCCATTCCGACTAACTGCTTCATAATTTTTTGATGTAATAAAAATAGGTTGGCTGACGTTTTAAATTGCACTTGTCTGTTTCAAACAGAGTTGTCGTTACATCACCAGTCAGTATAATAATATACGAAATATCGTATCAATTAAGTTGTATATGCTACCTGTGCTATGAAGATGTTTTTTAGTTTAAAAATGCAAAAAAGTACACAATAATCGCAAGTAAAAAGTTTTTGCAAAACGACTGTAAACTGCAATCTCTTTCTCCTTAACTTACGCGTTGGATATCGTCCAAAATCCAATATACATAATGCATTCAAATGCAATGTGTTGGATTGTTTTGTGAGTGATGGTAATGAAGATTTGATGCTGATTGCATTGTTGATAATGATGCGATACTACTAGGATTTTGATGATTATCATAAGAAACGGACGCAGGACAAACACCATTATGAAACATTTCATACACGTCTCATCATCAAAAATAGCATCTTATCATGTCCATCCATCGTTATCGCCGCATCTGAGCAGTTCATGCTGACTTTTGAAAGTTGCCGATTGTTCGTGAAGGTGTCTTCCTTGCGACACATTAAAAAATGTAGATGCCACCTCCTGAGTAAATGAGATATTAATTCTCTTGCTCATACAAATAGTTCGGATGAGTTCTCATTTTAATAGGTTGTAATAGTAGGTAGGGAAATGATATTATGGGCTTGGCCGTTGGCTTCCAAATTATTGTAAAGATATACATACTAACGTGAACAGAGAGAGAGAGAACGGCATTGCTATTCACGAGTGAGATTTGAAATTAATTAATGAAGTAATTCTCACTGAGAATGTGTGAAAGGTGTTATCGCACTCAAATGTTATTTGTACTTTTTAATTAAGAAAAATGAATATATATATATATACATGCTGCGATGCAAAAAATGGAGTGGCCACACGTTAAATTTTTGCAACTTTTTAAAATTTTACTCAACTAAAATCAAGTCATGCATGCATTGTTGGAGACGTCGATATGAATTAAATTGCCCAAAGTTATCTTGGTGTGAGAGTGAGATATTCACAAGACGTTGTATGTGGCCGTGTAAAAGGCTTCATATTTGCATTTAAATTATCGTCTCAACTTACAAAACTCATTAGTTTGGCATTAAATGTGATATGGTTTGTCAATTATTTTTCCAAAAATATTTTACTTTTGTCGATGTTGATGACGATAACATTGTGAGAGAGTCTTGTCATGTCTTTATACAGACAACTTAAACCTGCAGGGTGGGTCGTGTCGTGGTTAGTTAAAGTTTATGATATTCTTTTTGGTGCATTTCTGCATATCTCACGCTACTGCTATGCATTTTGTGTACTTTGTACTTTCATAATTTTCAAAACATGTTGCACCTGTCCGAAATGTCAAAAATCTGCCAATTGCTTAATAATAAATGTAAAATATAAAGTAGAAGAAAAAACAACATTTCTTGATGCCCCCTTTCATTTTCTTAAAACCAACGGATCTCCTGACAAATTGAGATTTTCGATTTTTGTGACAGTAAAATGGAAAATGGTTATGGTTATGGCTTTCAAAGCGGGTTGCACAAATAGACGCCCACATTTTGGCATTAAGTGTTGTAACTTCTGTGCTTTTGCAGTAGTAGTCTTAGAAAGCTTAATTTAGTATACTGCTATTCATTACTAAATTTTGAATAAGTAATGAAACGAAACACCTAATTATTAATATAATTTATTGTGTTTATTGCAGACCACTCCTTAATGCATTGGTGAACAAGCTGGAAGTTCTTTCATCCAAACTTGACGAGTTGAACAGTGCTCAAACCAACATTCAAAAGGCTTTCGACACATTGGAATCTCGTTTCTCTTTGTCAGCAACAATGGATGATGTTCCGCAATGTGGTCGTCGTGTTGACAGAGTGCTTCGCACGTTGACTCCATTGGTATCACGTGTTGAAGGTCTTTGGAGTGTTGTCTCCGGCTACTCCTCCAATCCAAGCTTGAACAGTTTCGCTGGAAGTGCCAAACAAGCCACCAACAATGTCAATGTGCCACCATCACAATTTCTTGCGCCTGGTGACGCCCTTTTGTCTGAATCCAGGAGACAGGAACGAGCCATTTCTGCCATCAGATCGGACCTGAATGCCAAAGTAAGTCATGATACCCCTATAAACTTGTGTATTTTTCCATGTGCATCCTCTGTCATTATTTAAAATTAACGGTGTTTTCCACAGAGCCAGCAAATTCTCAGCGAGCTTGGAACTGTGGAGCAACAGCTTGACGTTTTGCAAAGCAACATTAAGCGAACACCAGGAAGTGGTCCCCAAATTGACCAGTCCGACCTGCAAGCCCCCGTTGAAAACAACGATGTCACCTTCCAAGTCGTGGATCCATCGTATCAGACCGTTGGAGTACCAGGAGGAAATACTGGCAGTTTCAAAAATCAAAGCACTGCCGCTGGAGTAACTGCCATTGTGTTCCCGTCCGTGAAGAACAAACCGATTGCTGACGCTACCGCCTTGGACGGTGCTGATGCTTTGTTAACTGGAGTAAGGCTTTAAAAAAATGACCCAACAAAATTAAATATAAAGGACATAATTCAAACGCCAAGCTTTCTCTTTTATTCACAGTCCGGTCAAACCAGATCATCCTGTGCAGAACTTATGATGCAACCAGGACAAAAGAGATCCGGTCTTTATCACATTCGCTTGCCTGGGGCAAGATCATCCTTCTGGCAATTACTTGTGTACTGTGACCAAGAAACTTCTGGTGGTGGCTGGATGGTAAAATTTTTGCAAAGCATCATGCTTGCTAAAACAATTGTTTGTTTCTCTGCATGATCGAAATCAGTGCATGCATAACAATATCAATATTACCAATTTAATTTATTTTATGTGTTTACAACTCGTTTGCTAAAAATGATTTGTGGAAAGGTGGTCCAAGGATGAAAGCAAATGTCTGCAAAGCTTAAGTTAACACACCTTTGTGGTCTTTTGGCATTCTACGATGACTCATCAATCGCCGTCATTTTTCACTACCATTTGCATACACTACCACCATCATGACAATGTGATCATGTGAAACATGAACTAATTATGAATTTTGATGGACCACTCTATTGGGGCTTACATTACGGAGTTGTTTTTGATTTTATGATATTTTTATGCCATGTTCACACACTTTGAAGAATCAGATACAAACTTGTTTCTTTAGAACTAATCATAATAATAATATTCACAAGAAAGATGCCGAGTGCCGCCTTTCATGCAGATCATCACTCAGCTAACCTGCAACTTGACTGACAATGACAAGTCAATGCCCAGGTCATCGTCAACCTTTTCAGTAACGTACAACCGTGATGAATATCATCATGATGAAGAAAAAACTACACCTTTGCAACACGAGTACACATTTTAAGCAAAATTGCAGGCATTAACCACGCATTAGCAATGATTTTATGTTACTATTAATAAGGCATGGCACAAAGGGACCACCCAAACAGATCGTTTGTAGCCGAAATAAATACATTGGCCACGAATGTTAAGCAGAGCAAAAGTCGTAAAAATTTGGAGACATTTTGCCCGTAAGCTAACTAAATGCAAAAGATGCAGTGAATTGAATGCAAATTAAAATTGTGCATACACATCCATGTATATACCTATATGGTTAATCAGAGTCAAGTTCATTTTGTACTTTTGCTTTCTATAGAATAGATCTGTCATACAGCAAAAACATGAAAACATACAGTTTTGAAGGCTTTTGCTAGAAGGATTGAGGACGTTATATATTACATTGCATTCGTGGCATTAGCAAACAAGGTGGTGGCAAAATTTAATGGCGTGCGGTGTGGCATATAAAATGATGATGAGTTTTTATGGTCGAGTCTGGTAACTTCAAGTCAAACAATACCAGGTAGGCCGAGAAGAGGACCATGCACTCTGCAGCAGTAAAATCAATACAAATATCTACTATGTATTTTTATCATTCATTATGGCCAATCGAACTGGATCTATTGCGTTTTTCCTGAAACAACATTTTGATTACCAATGAAAGCTAGAACAAAGATCAATTTGATCGAAGGGTATGATGCAAACTGTAAACATACACATTATCGGAAAAATCCTACCGTTCTGACCTTAATATCGAAAAGTATAAAAAAGAATGTAAAGATGGTCTACTAGGTAAACTGATGTTGACAATAGACGCTTTCAAAGATATATAATATGTAGTAAACCACCCATACTGTAAGCCTTATTGGAGTGGTTTAGTAGATTACAAGTCGATTATATTGCGAATAATTTTAAAAAGATAAATTCATATTTTTATTAACTGAACATCATTTACGTAGAATAGAACACAGTGACTGCATAGTGGTGTCCTGCGTTTGTCAAAGATTACGCTCATTTTCTACCACTTCCGCTAGGTTGAGATTTTGCCATAAGATACAAAATTTATTTATGATTCATGATTCATGAATGACTATATGGCATGACGTGCCGTAATTACCGCAGAAAGAGCGACGCTCGCGCAACGGAAAGGATAATGATAATCATAACAGTGTTCAAGGTTAATTGAGATTAAGTAGTCAACTTTTTGGTGTAATAACAAGAGAAATTATTAAGTTCTGACAAAATCAAGTCTAAAATACGCTTGTTCAAACGGGAAATAAAAAAATAATTGAACATATGCTTAGCGTCGCAGGTGGTGGTGCATACTGCCACATGACTCGTTTGTTATTGGACATGCAGTTTTAAAACGATTATGGTTAAAGTTCAATAATCATGCCTACACGTGATCATCATTATTATTTGCTAGCTACTAGTTTTTTGTTCGATTCCGATAGCGATCCACCCAAACATCTTTGGTGCAAAGTAGCAAGAATTTTTTTCTTTCTATTTCGAACTAATGATGCTTGGGTTTTTTCTTGAAAGCTATCTATAAAATTTTATGATGCTGATAATTTTTCACAAACAAAAACAGGTTGTGCAAAGGCGTGCGGATTATCCTGAACCAAGGGAAAGCTTTCACCGCAACTGGGTTGAGTACCGCAGTGGATTTGGAGATCCAATTAGAGAGCTGTGGATAGGAAATATTAACTTGCATCTTCTCACCAACTCTGAAGACCAAATCCTTCGCATTGAGCTCGAAGATTTTGATGGGGAGAAAAGATACGCTGAATACTCTACTTTCAGGGTAAGCTGACTCGTTTCTAAAATAAGATCTTTTTCTAGTCAAGGTTGTTAAATGCATGGGGCACTGTGAAACATATGATTGTTTTAAGGTGGCATCCGAATCTGATGCATTCCGACTGGAGGTTGGAGGGTACAGCGGAGACGCTGGCGACGCCCTGAGCGACCCATGGTACGGAGCTCATGGTTCCGCTTTCTCCACTCATGATAGGGATAATGACAGGTCGTCATTGAATTGCGCCTCGATGTTGAAGGGAGGATGGTGGTGGAAGTCATGCGGTCGTGGACTTAATGGTCTCTACTTTGACAGCCAACAGCCCGACTCTGCACTTGCACGACAAGGAATCGTCTGGTTCAGATGGAAGGTTCGTTTAAAACAAATTGACATTAAAGTTGTCAAAAATTTACATGCTCAACGTTCATTATTATCATATAATCCGTTTGCTTAGGGATGGGATTATACCCTCAAGAAAGCAACAATGATGATCAGACCAAAGAGCTTCCGTCCGGGTAACTACACCATGTCGTTCACATCGCCGTTGTAAACTTTAGGTATACTCTACTCAACTGCATAAATGCATAGGAATCATTTTTTTAATTCGCCGTTGGACCATATACCTCCTCATGATGATGAGAGATCAACTTTAAAAATTTCAAACCAAATACCCTTTACATTATACTTATACATTACGGCATACGTTTAACTTTTCAATTTTGTATAGGTTAACGCGATAGAAAAATATAAAATTTAAACTTTTATTAGAGTACCTTAAAAACATGTTTTTAGAGTAAGTTGACGCTTGTTTGTATGCTGTAAGGGGAACGTGTGTTTTGTTTGTTTTAAGCTATATAGGTACACCTTAAAGGGTAAGATGTACATACCTACGTACTTGTGCTCGTTGTTACTTAAATACTTACTTAAGCAATTGATTAAGTCATTAATGGCAGAGTAAAAAACATGCCTCCTAATTTGTAAGTGTAATTTAGACAGTAGCAATAGTCTCCTTCCCCAAACCATTCCACCAGCCGATTCTCTTGACGTAAAATACAATCGTGTGGACAGAAATTATCATTAGCCATTACTGCGATTCTGAAAAAAAAACTATAGATTGAAGGTGATTGCGATTGGCAATCGCTGAAAACAAGACAAAGTGATATTTCAGAGAGGCCCTTTCTTTGTACAACGCGCAATGATATAAAAATCAATCCCTTCGAGCAAGCCACAACCCTGTAATTATGTCTATATTTCTCATTCATATCTAACGTACTTTACGAATGCTTTAAGAACAGGATATTTTTTATTCCAAAAATGACGTCGCTCTGATAGCATAATGTTTTAATTTTGTGTACGTGATGCACAGTATACAGAATAGAATACGGGTGCTAGTAATTTTTCTTGCTTTAAGTTGCAAGACATGACATTAATGGATACAAATGAATGATGATACCACACCACACGCGAGAATCTTAATAATAAATGGAGTAAGATTTTTTTCTACTGAAGGTGCACACTGCACACACCCTGGCGACTCCATGAGACCCTTACTAGAAGAGAGAGAGAGAAAAAAAGTGTGTTCGTACAAATTAATTGTTGAGGTTATATGTTATATTGCTTAATTGACCAGAATTAGCTTCATCAGAGAAGAGACGTCCAGCGCAGCATGAATAGCAGAAATCAAGGACTACGTCAATGATACCGTTTTTATGAATTCCTAAAAATCAACCTTTTGATCTTCATCAATATATCTCTATAATATATAACCCTGTAGCAGATTCCTTTTTCTTCCAGTGAGGTGAGATAATGTTGATAGCTTTTGGCTACCACTAATGAGATGAATGGCCTACCTATGTACCTATATGAATGTATGTATATCCATCTTTAATCTTTCCATCGTACACGCATTCTTCAATAATTACATCTTTACTATGTCAATTATAATCACGGTGAAGTATATTGAATACAACTATTATATAGGAAGTACACTCGCCTATTTCTAGCAAATTCCTACGTAAATACTCGTGATTGATATACTCATTTTCCTCAGCAATGCAACCTTTTAAGCACTAATTACAAATTTTTATTTCCTACATCTATCTTCAGTTGACCTGTTATTATGATTGACACACAGTAAGGTTGGTAAAATCGTAATTAGCGTGTGTTGGAATCGGGATACATTCACAGTTAAAGATAGAACAAAACGATAAAAGCCAACACCCAAACTTCTTGCAAAACTCTACCAATTAAGATGCAAGTTACACTTTTTACACTTGGTGGGAATACAAAGATATTTTACCGTTTGATTTAGCCTGTCTATGATTTCATTTTTCATTCCATTTGGGAAACGAAGGAATATCTTCCTTTCCACTCCACTTCCTGTCTATTTTCCACAATATTTCTAATCACCTCCATGTACGAAAATGTATGAATCCACAAGTTAAATAATAGCAATTAAGAATATTTAATAACACTATTTGTGGTTTTACGGCCAATCGAGTTCTTTCGCCATCATTTTACAGCCAATTTGAAACGACTCGTAATTTTTGTATTTTTGAAATTTTATTTTTTGGAGAGATTTAAGATAGAAAACTGTTCCATATTACCGTTATTCGTTGTTACAAGTAAAATAAACTAGTAGGCTGATATTTTTAATTCCGTCAATTTATAATAATTTACTTACGTTTAATAGTGGATGTTACTACACTGTATCTTTTTGAAAGGTTGTTTAAGTTTAAAGTGTATGAATGTTATTGTTTTTGTGCAAAATTTCTTAGATCAGATTTGTTGGTAGAAATTCATTTGTTCCATGATCGGTCATATTATAAGATGAATTGTTGTACTGTATGTATGCATGCATGATTTTTTGTTTGTTTGTAATATATTTTACGTATAATTATGTTAGCTAAGTAGACTGATAGTGAAAGTTTTTTAAGAAAAAATGAAAAATGTTTACATATACGGTTTACTCTACAATATACGATATTAATGTTTCGTTATTAGACGTAAGACTATTTTAAGCAAAATATAAAATAAGATAATTGTTCTAGTTAAGTGTAATAATAGCTCATAGTTATTTTGAGATATTTTATGTATAATTCAACTAGGTTATTGATGTGAATGCGGCGTATGCTGAAAGGAGGCTTTAACTTTTTTGGTTCCCCCCTTTAAATGTTGTTAGGTTAGACATGCAGATATTGCTTTACAAGACAATTGAATTAATTTAACTACTATCACCAACAGATGTAACATAAGGACAGATCGAAATTTTTAAATGATTTCTTGGTCAGTCACGATAAAAAATGGTTTAAACTGCCATTCATTCCAAACGAGATTATCATAGAAGCTGATGACTTCTTTTAGACTGCAAGTTTCATGACGTCTTCACATCAGCAGATGTCAATAAGGATGATGTGCTCCGAAAACTTCATATAGTGGGTGAAGGAGCAAATCAAACCAGACTTTTTTAATACTTTAATTTTTAAACCGACATTACATGACCATATAATTTTTACGCTTTTTTGTAAACTTATTTTATGTTAAGATTGTGTGGGTGCGCAATATTACCTATAAAATGTAAAACAATTGTAAAATATTATTATGTATGTCAGTAAGACACAAACCGAAAGCAGTGTGAACCTCCAGTATTACTGAAAAAATAAAAACAATGTACCCAAGTACGTTTATGGTACAAAAATGTAAATAAAACTACCTACCTACATGCATAATGGCTTTATTAAAATATGCTCAGTGTCCATCTTCTTAATAAATTACTCTACTGACACAGTAGTGTGGCTGCAATTATGAATTTTAATAATACTCGATTTATTATTAAATTTGACAAATGCATTAATATTCACAAAGTGCATTGCACATACATTTACTTCATACAAACTTAAATTCGAAAATTATTTCTATGTAGCTACTCTATTCACGGGTTAAAAAGAACGAAACCATGAATATGAACAAACGTTAATTTAGAAAAATGAACATTTTATGTATGTATTGGTATGTATATTAGATTAAAATATTAAATATTTTAGAATTTTCCACAGCGGTCAATGTAGACGTTTGGTGTGTATATAACTTAAAACACTTTTATTTTCAACTTTCTCTTCCTGGATTGAAACGTTAAACTGAAAACGGTCTTCTTTTATAAAACACTTTTTCACTTCTTTTATATTTTATCAAAGTCCTAGAAATTTGATGAAACAGCAGTTTGAAATGACACACAGCACAGTTTTAGTTTACTGATTGGGGTTTAAGTTGGTGGCCGACATAAGCAATTTTTCGTTCAGTTGTACTTGGACACGAGTAAGTTGGGCGAGATACATTGACATAAGCAAATCCTGCAAATACACATAAATCCATAAGGTTTAGTAGAACTCTTTGCTGATGGAATCAATGATCAGTCACAAAAATCGGATGAAATTATGATTTAGCAAGTGGGATCTTACCTTAATGTTGGCGTTAAGCATGTTATCCAATTCATCCTTGTTCATTTTTGGAACCACTTGCACTAACTTGAGGAGATTCCTTCCGATGGTGTTGTCAGCAGCAATTCTATCCGACAAGACATCCTCCACATAACTCAAAACCAAGTTTAAAGCATCTTCCATCTCTCCGCACGCTTCAGTCACTTGGGGGAGTTCAGTTTTGGGTTCGGTCTTCCCACTTGGAACCAATCTGGTTTTCAGCAATGTTTTCACTGAAAAATTTAGAATAATTAAAGTTATCACACAACAGTAATATAATGAATTAAAATTAAATACTTGTAAATGAGGAAACTTGTAACTTACAAGCAACAGCTTCTGGGGGATACGTCAAGAGCTCAACTGGAATGGGGCTGAACATGGCACCTTGAGAACGATCAGGAACTCCGATGTCAACCCTATTCAAATTAGTTCACAATTTTGCACAAACTGCACCGATACATACTCGTACAATATCATAATTAATATTCAATATATTATCTTACTGGACGAATCCTTTGATGCTCAATTTTCCAGCCCTGCAAGTGGTATCCACCAGTAAATGAACAGGTTTCGGACATTGACGCGCGTAATAGTCATTGATTGGAACAGCTATACTGGTCACTTCAAAACCCGTGGCCCACCATCCAACAATAACCTCAGCTGGATGTACTTGCTTGTTAAGCTTGTACATGGTGTCAGCAATGTGCATTTCAATTGACACCTGTGAGGATCAAAATTAAAAATATACTCATATTAAAACAATTTTCAGAATTTAAAGGAAATGCGTAGCTTGTAGTTCAAATTTGAAACAAATTTTCTTACCGTTCCATCTTGCGGGCTGATACTATGTGGAACAACGAAACAGTTGCTTACTTCCACGCAGTTTTTATCAATGGTTCCTAAACCAGAAAATATGAATTAATTTTCACTTCATAACAATTTTATTACAAGGCGGAGCAAACATTCCCATATACATTAATAATTGAGATTCAGTAAATTAAAGCTCACCCAACAATGTTCCAAGGATTGATGTACGATCCAAGCTGCGACGCTCATAAGCGTTCACAATCTGGTACAGCACGACAGGGTGCACCTTCACTGTTAAGTTTAGAACCATCTTGCTCTTGGGTCAATTTCCTAAAACAAATAAAATAATGATTCATTAAATTTACCAGTCTAATTAAACTTTCACACAGACACACATTTTGACCTAGATGGACTTTATATGCAAATCGTCAGTTTTCACATTTCCATACACAAACAACCATACGTACGTAAAAAACTGATGATCACTGATCAAAATAAAAAATAGCAGTGCAGATGATAAGTATAACTGTAGGTGTCCCTTAATTATTATTATCTAGTCACTTACGAGAATATCCAGAAACCGGAACTGTTTTACAAAAGCGAAAGTCAACACTGATAACCCTAACTAGGATTTACTTTTAGTAAAACTTTGTAAACCGACTTGTCAAGATGACAGTGTTTAGATGAGAGATGTTCAATGGTCAATCTGCTGAACATGTAGAGTAAATGCAGGCATGAAAGCGAGAAGCAAACGCGGCCGGCATTTTCATCAAGCTTCGCCCACGAGCCACTAGAGTGCCAAAACATCGCAAGAAGCCCCACTCCACTTGCAACTTGCAACTTGCAAGGCATTTTTCTGCTATGATTCATGCTTTTCCCTTCCATTCCACTTCCACTATTTATTGGCAAGTTACCCGAATGTCCATCATCGATGATCGATAAGTTGTGAGTCGATCGTCGATAAGGTAAGTCTAGGGCGCATGACCACTTGATCTTGCATTTGATCCCTGCATTTTCCCCATTTCCGAAATAGTTTATACACGAGCACGTATGGAAGTGTCGCTAATCGCCAAAATAAAAAGGTTCACGTGCTTGACGCGTGAAATTGAAAGGGGGGGGGCCATGTCATTAGTCCTTCGTTCATCGAGCCTTAAAGCCAAAGCCTTATTTTCAAGGTTCATGTGATGTAGTCTGATTCTGATGTTGATGACGGTGAGCTTAATTCATTTACGTATATACACGCTACGTGACTTTGAACACGATTTATAATTTTACTAAAAATGACGAGCAGATAATGAAATGACAAACAAAAGACTGACGGGAAATAATATTGGTCTTGGTAGAGATATAATGTGTAACAGTATACAATGTTTCACAAAAGGATTATCAACTATGACGGGGAAAATGAGTATGATAACTTGGAAAATGAGTTAAAACAAAAAACTGATATAATAATGATTATGATAAGGTCAGGCATGAAGACTCCGTCCGGATTTTCTTTCGTTATGAACTTCAGCACATTTCACATTTATTCATGTTATATATATATAAGTATATAATGTAACACATCTACATCTTAAATAACTATGAATTTATGTATCCTTAAAGTTAACAGCAAATTAATTAATATTATAGTTTTAAAAATTCTATATCACTTTACACACCAGACGTTAGAACCTCAGTTTCGCACGCAGAGAGATGGAGAGAAAATGGCTTTCGTGAAAGAGGTAGATGGTAACAGATCAGCTACGTTTACGATGTTTTTACGTAGGTATATAAATTATCACTTATTTTGCTTGTCAGTCATGGACTAAAAAAGATGGAGTTCGTAATTTCGTATTTGAAACAAAAAAGACTTTTAGGAATACGACTTGTGGCAACTTAATTAGCGTGAGCGTTGTTTTTAATGGCAGTGTTCGGTAATATCGGTAGCGGAGCGCTTATTCCAGCCAAATAGCAAATATCCCACTCCAGCCCCTAACGTGATTGCAATGGCTAACCAGACATTGTAGGTCATAAAAATCAACATGAGAAAGTATGAAAGAACCATTTGCACCATGTGAAGCAATGTCTGGATTAAGTGGTGACTTCTGAAAATCCTGGTCCTGGAAAACAAACGCATAAAATTATTCAAAAAATGACAAGGAGAATAGACAAAGCCTTAAAAAATTTCAGGTTTAAATGAGGGAGCTTAAATGTTCTCAGTTCTTGGCTTATTACCTGATTCCGCCCAGTAGACTTTGAGAACTTGGGTCATTTAATGGAGTTATATTTCTTTCGAAAAGCATCTCCCGGTAAAATTTTAACGCTTCATAGACCACTCCTAACAGAAAGACTCCAATAAGGGCTCCAATAAATTTCCCCGTGCTTGTCGTTTCCCACGGTTTGAAGAGGATAAATTCCGTCGAGCCAGTATGGAAATACATCTATTGAAATCGGTACATTAGAAGACAATAAAAAAGTAATATTGTGAATTGTTCCAATAGACTTACAGGCATCATCATCATCATCATGCCCCCATGATGGTCGTCACCCATTGTTAAACAATGTCAAAAAAAAATATTGTCAACGAATTCTCAGCAAAATGATTGCACCACAAGTTTTCTATATCTGGAAACGGCTTTCCAATTTGTGTCCTATTTACTCTAGTTCTACGAGTATGAGTAGTGACGAGAAGTCTGAGTTGTCTGGTTTAATGTGCTAACTCGGCAGTTCCAATGTTTAGATGACTCGCTTGATCATGATCTGCAGCAGATTCTCATTTAAAAGCCGCGTCCAGTTCCAATCTTTAATCACTATGAACTCTCTTACTACACCACATCAAAATAAATTCTTGTCTCGTTTCTCTAACTAGCCTACCCTGCCTACAATGCAAACCAGTGGCAAACAGACAGGGACACTGACATGAGCAAATCTACACGATCTGATCTCTGTGATTTGAGACTCGACTACATTAAATACATTCAATTGGAAAATTTTTATTCCCTCCCACGAACGATAACTCATACGTGGGTATTTAAACTATTATCAAAATGGTGCAGCTGCACTTCACTCGAGATAAGCGACAGGAACTATGAAAATTCGGAATAATTATTTTTACGTGAGAAATTGAACGTGATCACAACGATGAGCATTCAGTGAATGGATTTAAGCATGTAGCCTCCGTATGATTAACACCATGTTTAATGATTATATCCATATTCCCATCTTATACATGATGAAGCAGTTGAATTGAAATTAACCGTCTTTTTTACAGATATATAGTGAGCAAATACATGATGCGTTCATTGCCATCATGGCTATCCATGTTGAAAGATAAACAGATAAAAAATGTTAAGCCAACCCCAGATACATTTATGGTATGAAATACATATGCATAAGACCAACTTACATCGAAACGAAAATAATATATCTGTCTGCAGAAGCGTAAGCGCAGGGCATTAAATAACTGTCCGGCAACTCAACAGTTGCGATCTATTAGTAGCACCCATCATAAGAATCAAGCACTTTTTTTCATTTAACGCTTAATGTTCCGCGTACACTTGACTGTATAAGGTACACTTTTAATCTTGTTTTTTTGTTAGTTGTTTGGATTGGAAGGAGTTAAAGAGTTTTCCTATTTTTATTGCATATGAAAGTGTGCACACAACCGATTATCATGACTTGAGCTGATGAGATTTTTATTAGATGTCTTTGCTCTGTTCTGTGCAAGCGTGCTGCGGTGCAGACGCACACAAGCCTTCTGCTTGCATGATAAATTGATAATAAACCAAAGTTATAAAAATTCAAATTATGCTGCGCTGCACAAAAATTTTAGTTTACATTAAATCGTAAATCGTGATTGCGGTTCCAAAACCCAATTTCTACACCTGGTCTTTTATCAATGTGTTAGGACTCATGGTCAACATTACTATTATAATAACCACCACTTGTAAATCAAATCTATCTACAACATAAAATTATGATGAAAATTCAAGGTAAATAAGTAAGCCTGGGCTATAGCCCATTATTTATAGCCGGCTATGAACAGAGAAAGCTCTTTTTATCATAATGATTACTAACATAATCGAATGAATAAATGGCAAATTAAAACATCCCATAATAATTTTAAGTTAATCAATTTGCCCCAATAGCCAGCATGTAAGTTGCTGTTTCGAAGATTACAGATTAATGATTGTCCTGCTCGTATTAAACACATACATTGATAAATTATTGTTCGGAAAAGAAAAATAATAATATGCAAAGGCAAACAATATGCATAATATGTATTGTTAAATGCATTGATGACTGTAGTAGCTGTTCGGATATTTTATTTGTGCGTTTCATGTGCGTGCGTCATGCGTCTGGTTGTTGTTAACCTCATCCATTTTTAAAGGTATTGGAATTCCTAATCAGACAGAACATTCATAGCTTATCAGAGTATCATCAGACCACACCAAGTGAAATGAGTCATCAATTAAAATTGGACTATGTAGTGGGGTGTTGCTTGCTCATTTTAGTGTCGAAAATACTAAAATTCCATTGTTTAAATGTTTACACTTATCTTCTGCACGTGCCAAAATAGAATGCGCAAACTGATAATGATAATAATTAAATATTTAATTAGTCAATCATTTTGTGTATTGTGCGTACGTAAATTACAATGAAAAACAGTCAGAAGTCCAAATGAACACACGACATTTTCGTGTATTATAATAAAGTTGAGGTTAAAATTCTAGAACGACGTAATCTGTGAAAAACAAACGCAGAAGTACTTATTAAAAACACAGCACGTAAAATGTCCAGTGTTAACATGCACCTATTGTTCATTTAAAAGTTATTTTACTACGCACCAGCGTTTATGCAAACAAAACAACAAAGAAAACATCCTAAAATAATTGGAATAAAAAGCATAATTGGAAGGATTAAAATAACTAGTGAAAATGAATTTGGTATTCGTTCAACGCTTCGGTTGTTTCCATATTCAGTTTTCAGATTAGATGCAGATACAAGATGCAAGTGAAAAGAAGAAGACGAGATTATGATCGAGAAATTATTATGATTAAATTAAGAATTATGCATACCTACACCTACATAAAACATGATGCTGTATTCAATATTCGAAAGTTGTCGATATTATTTATTACCAGCGTTCAGAAATAATAGAAAATTGTCATCTTATCTTCATTCAACAGATTAGTGAAGCGTTGCCTTTCTTCATCTCATTTCCTTTCAAAGTAAATATGTCATGCATTTTTTAAAAATTCTCTTGGTTTTCACTCCTGACTCCCTGACGTAATTAAAATGCATGATTTGCATACCTACCTATGTGCTTTGGACAGAACTGCTTGTTGTGTCGGCGTCCGGTGTGGGAAGTTCCCAAAGGGAACAAAGCACATCAAGTAGTGCGAGTGTGAGTGCTTTCTCATGTATCCCCAGAACCAGCAGATCTCAACTCAAACACATCTGTCGATTTTCGACTGCTCATATGAGATGTTGAGAGGAGAAAAGGAAGAAGAAAGAAAATTGTGCAATGAGTAATGAATAATGAATGTTTTCGTTCATCGTTTACTTGTTTTCACTCGGTTTTGTTTTGATTCTCCTCCCAGTGGTGGAGGAAACTCACAAAAGGAAAAGTAAGTCGTGAAGTGACATCATTTTATAAAGGGGGCACAGATATTCATTTCTTGACCATTAATAATCGTCACGATTATACGTGATTGATTAAGGTTACTTGAGTCATTGAGTGTTGGAGAAGTATTGATGATTCTGATTTGTGTGAAATAATCCGGAAGAGGAAAGACGAGAGAAAGTGGGTTGATAGAATAGGCGTACATCAACAAGAAAGTGGTGAGAAACAAGAGAAAAGTAGACTTTCTCTGTCACGTCAAATCATCACGTGCCGGCATGCCACGTGACGTGAGCAATAACATTAACCTGTGCTTTCTAAACTGTCTGTCCAAAATGATGTTCAATTCATCTCTTATCATTTTTGATGATTCATTTCTCAGATAACTCATTTTAAAACCGGAATAATCATTGTTTTTTATTTGTTTTGACTAGGGCGGCACTCACTCATTAATAGGCAAATTTTCTAGATGCAGAAGAAAGCGAAATATGATGACGATGCCAAAATGGACACATCAGACTCAAGTGTGTTGAACTCGGAGAAAGCTACGCTACATTTGAAAGTTCCCTTCGCATCTGACCGAGAAGCAGAGATTGCCTACAATTCCCTGAGGGTGGATGGGGAGCCCAAACGTAGTCAAGTTATAAAGTCACTCTCTGTTGATGGAAATAACTTGGTTTTGTAAGTTAATATTGTAGTTTTAATTTAACCACAATTTTCTGCTTTCATTAGTCATAACATAAAACGTGCAGGGTGTGCGTGCTGTGACGAAGACAAGAATTGATAGAAAGTTCCGTGTTGCGTTAATTTTAACGAAGGATTATAAGTCAATTTTTCTGTGTATAGGGATCTCGTGGCACCAGACGCTCGACAAATCCGCTTATCCGTGACTACTTTTATGGATCACCTCATTTTAGTTCAAAAAGCCATTAGCAAATTTTCAGTCAAGTCGAAAGCTTAGTGAGACGCCCATTGTTCAAACAACTATCACTTCTCTGTTGTATGTAAATGTAAGTACCTATTTGATAATGCACCAATTCCTCCTTACGTCACCTAATATTGGTCAATAAAAGTCCATGATTGCGAATGACGCTGCAGAATTGATTAATTAATATATACTGTTTTTTCAAATTTAGAGTAAGCCACCCTCAAAATCATGGCCTTGGAGGAGCACACGCCGTCCCCTCAAGAAGCCCGTGGAATCTACGGTTTCGTTCTCTTTCTCTTTATAAAAATCTTTGTCATATCCTACGTTATCTGGATGTTTCTACCATTGTCTGTTATCCAGAGTTTACCTTATGCACCTCCCCAGCAGTATTGGGGTATCGCAGTTCCAGTCTTTTTCTGTACTGGAGTATTCATGTTTGCCTTTTGTATCTACCCTGCCCTTCATGGTCTGCATGACTGCAGTTTTGATGATCCAAGTTCGTTAACTGACCCCGACTCACATGCCGAGGATTATTTTGATCAAGTCAGAGCCAAAGTGAATCGTATAAAGCCAAACGTTGGTCGTAAAAGGAAAGACAGCGAGGGATTATCATTAAAGTCTGTAAAAACCAGTGCAGAGTTTCATGAAAAGAGTAAAACGCTATCCGCCAAGGAGAAAAGGTTCAGGGACATGCAAATTCGTCCCATTAGATCGTTTCCGGCCAGTGATACCAGGCCTATACCTCCAGCAAGTGATTTAGAGTTAGATTTTGTATGTAATAAGCTTTATATGGGGGATCAATAAAAAGTAAAACTTTCTCTTATACGTGGTTTTATATATTAACGATTTTTATTGTACATTTAATGGCTAAATATTCTACAGCAGAGTCAAAACGAACACACTGACAATGTGTATGCCCTTTCACTTTTACAGTTTAACGTTTTGCTCATATTTTATCATTACCTGATGAGAAATCATGCATTTTAAACGATTCTGACTATAAATAGTTTTTATTATTAAATCTACCACAATCGGTCGGTAGTGTTTCCATCTCCGAGTTGCCCTTGTTTATAAACCTTTTCAATTTCGTCAGGTGATCTGCACCAGTAGCCTGGCCTCGGGCCAAACCGTTTTTCGTGAACTGTGAAGTCCAGCTTGTGGTGGTATGGATTTCCATGCTCCTTTGGAATTTTTCCTAGGTCTGGCACAATCATGTAGCCGTTCATGGTAGAGTCCTTAAAAAGATAACCCCAAATTGCAAAGAATCCGCCAGTTAGAAGTCCAGTAAGGAAATGTCGTGCTGAAAGGTTTTCAAGACCAGAAAGTCAAAATATTTTTACTATTTTATAAACTAAAGTAATAAAAAGTCAGTACAAATCACAAGTTATTCGCATACCGCATTTTCCTACCACAGCTCCAGCCGCAAACCCTCCAGCAACGTGATTCCATTGATCTGATTTGCCTCCTCGCATACTGGAAGTTGCGCTAACGGCAGCTGTGTAAGCGACTGTTGCGCCCATCCATGGCACGTAATGAAACTTCATTCGTTGAAGGGTAACTGGCAGACCTCCCTGAGGAATTAAATTAATGATTTCATCGTAATTTTCAGTCATAAAGTCGTAAAGTAAAGGAAGTCATTATTCTTAAAGGACCTTTCCTTACCTTATTGTTGATAAGAACGATATCCGCCATGGCGAGGCCGGTGGCTAAAGGGAAAGTATATTTTCCTAAAATTCGAGTCTTATCAATGAAATCTTCGTTATCCTTCCCTTCCACCGCCTTCTCGATTGTCGGTCCCCATGTATCATCTTTCCACCGTGTGTACTCCGGCTTAGGACCGTTGAGGAGTCCCGAGATAAAGTCGTTACGCATATTTTCGTCTTTTGCAACCGAAAGTGTCTAATCCCTGAAAAAAAGATAGAATAATTTATTTTCAGCAATTTCACCACATCATTTCTAACTACAGCTAATTATCCTCCTCCTTTATGCGTCTCAACAGTTAGGGGCGTTAGTACCAAAATGACACGTGGCGACCCATTGGGTTTAAAATCGCCCCGAAGTGAATGCTGACCTCACAAGTCAGTACCTTGCATAAATGATAACCCATAATAATCTTTATTGATAGCTTACAATTAAAGGGAAAAGGCGAACCTCCTTATGCACATTGGGGGCCCGAACGTACAGATCAGAACAGGTCAACGTGCTTTCAAGGTTTGACCTTGGCTCTACTAGATGATTAGTTTTGAAAGCACTTCGCAAACTTTACTGGACAGGTGTTGAGAGAAAAGGGTGTCCAGTTTGCCAGCAAAGTTTACTAACATGGCTCATATGATATTCTTGGTTTTTGTTGTTGGCGCACCGCTGTTTCACTTTATGGTGGATTCACTCTATTTGTGTCCATCACACACAAGCATCCGTGCTCCGTGCAACGTAAAAACATGAAAGAACTCAGAGGTAGGAAAGATTTTGCATTTTGCCAAAATGTGAAATGCTATTAACATCATAATGAATTGACCTGAGTTGCAATTTTTTCATTAAAAGTCATGTCATATAAAATATTTTATGATCAGAATTGCATAAAGGAGATACAATTGTAATAAGAGTTTGTTTGTTCAGCACTCTACTTTGGTCTTTCTACTGTTTCAATTCCTTTTTATGAAACTTATTATGAAGATGCGATAAGTGTGTCATTGGGTTGGTTGGAATGGAATAGAACGGAAGTAGAGTGGGTGATACCAAAAATGATGATCACAATTTACTCCTTGTTTTATGATTTTTTTTGTGCGTAGAACAGGAAGTGCATACACCACACATGTGATGCGATGCTTTGATTTGGGATGGGAATGATGGGATACTATCGCTGTGTGGGCTCATCATCAGTTTCCAACTTGAATGCATGTACTACGTGCGTATTGTTATCATGGCTAAAAAATAATGTCAATCTTGAAACATGAAATTATTGTCAGAAGGGAAGGATGCGTATGATATTAAGACTATGATTAATGATTATGAATGGGAATATGAGACGTTTATACACTGTCATAATAGTTTTCTCGTTTCAGTCACAAGATCAATCGTTCATAAAAATTCATTTATTCGGGTAGTTATACAATTCCATCAAAGTATGGTGGGATTTGTCGCTAATAACAAAGCGCATAGGGAATGGGCAATATTTCTCCTGCTGATGAGAATCTGATAAAAAAAGTGAGCATACACAGAATTTTTGTCAACACCTCCCCATCCATCACGTCACTCAACAAACCAAGCAACAAATCTACCATCCGTCATCATAACACACAGCAAAGTACCGACTGCCGACACACATTTTTGCTGTTTGCTGTTTCGTTCTATTCATCCATCCCATAAAATTGCTGATAAAAAAGAAGCTAAAATTTAGCTGCTAAAGCTAAAATAGTCGCCGTCAAGAATTCAGCTCATCATCCTGTCACTCGTGGTCATTCGAATCTGGCGTCGTTTTAGTGAATAAGTTAAAAGTGTGAATGTTCGAACTGAGTGAGTGAAGACAAGAAGATAGCGCTTGATTGATAAGTTCACGCTTAATTTATTAAAATTAAAAGACAGTTCTGTCTTCTGGCTTGCTTGACGGTTTACTGCGGCAGTTTGCAGAATATTTTTTTGCAGGTGAGTTGGTACTTTCTATTTTTGTACTAAAATATTATACTAGATAAAGACTAACGACATGTTACATGTTGAGTTTTTTACCACAGTAAATGACGTTTTATTAAATTAATATTTTTAACTTTTTTGATGATTCTGATGATCATAACGTGAAAATGTCCTTCACTCCAAGCAATGTTACATCAACACAATTGACTATTTATAAAGTCCAATAATTTTGGTTTTATTCTGCTCTGGGTATGTTACGTTAGGATGGGATATGTTTTGAGTGTAAAGTATTTTTGGTATATTTATGTAAATTATTACGTAGTTTCGCATTAAAGAGGTTTAGAAGGTTATTTGCGAGCAGCATCTTCATTCTCGCCATTCACCAATATTCGTTCACAGGTAAACTACTGACGCGAATGAAAATAGCACAAAGCCAAATCACAACGTTACGTTGTAAAGGACTTGTGTAGGGCATGCGTTTTTTCATTGTAAACGCGCATAGAGCTGTGATTGTAATTAGCTAAATGAATTAGTCGTGAGTCAGGACTGCAATCGAACTCGAGGACTTGTAGAGAGCTTTTCTGCATATCGAAAGGTAGACACTTTTTGGGGATTTGTGTGTGCAATCTCTTCTCTTGGCATTAGGTATGTACCTATTTAATCTTCCATCGTTAAAAAAAGAAACATGAAGTTTGAGTAGGGTTAGCACAGTTAGCAGTAACGACTTTTTTTTACAACTTGAGCGTTATATAGGAAAAGGTATTGGTAGTTTTCTGGGCTACTTATTGTTTGGCAATGTAGATGTAGCCTTCCGTTGGCAATGTTATAATTTTCAAAGAGATATAAGCAACTTTAATTTTGATATGTACTGTCCTTGATAACCTTGCAGAATTTTTTGTGGAATGCAAATTACTGTATTGGAGTTGGCCTTGGGTATATAAATTAGACAGGAGGAGATTTAATCCCAATTCCTCACCTTCGTGGGGCTAAGGAAAGCAATCCGGATTCGGAGATGTAAGCAACAGTATGCAAATCATTATTCAAGGGACAGTCTGTCATCCTGTCGGGACGGAGTGGGGTCAGTCATAAAGGTAGGCTTATCTTGTCTATTTAATGGAATTATTAGGTATCATCATAAATGTATTCGGCCAAAATTCAGTAAATTAAAGGTGACATGGTTTTATTTCTTTCAGATGAAACTGGCCCGTTAAGGTCACAACGTCACAAGTTAGAGCGATTGATAACGGAAGTTGGGGTAACGTAAGAACTAATTAAGGACCGTCACAACTTGACAACATGGGGGCGATTAATGAGTCTCAGACCAAATGGTCAGATTTGTTTCCGACCCGGTGGTCTCCTGTGATATTTGTTTTATACATGGCTTTATTTATTAATCAAGGTACGCTTCGAAATAGTTCCAACCTATTCGACAACGTAAACTTACCTACCAGGTCACCAGGTGGCCTATGTGACAACTTATAGTTATGATTATATCTTCAATTTCTCCTTTGTAGGAATTCTTGTCACAGCATCACAAAGTAAGAATCATCAAGGCTATACTTACGACACAGTGATGGCAGTTTTACTTACCGAATTTATTAAGCTAATTGTTAGCAGTGGACTTTTTATTGAAAGGTATGTCAGCGCAGCGCAAATTTAAATACTGTAATATGCATAAGTCCTGTGAACACATCTCAGAACTATTCGAGTTCTTCTTGGCTTACTTTTCTATTTTTCAAACTAAAACTACCTTAGGAAGAACATAATAAATTGACAATAGCTCCGACTAATTTCACCTTTTTAATTTTGACGTATATTTGGACGTAGTCGACAGAAACATTGTATTTTATTTTTTGAGATCTATGCTTTACATGACATGAACTTGCATTTTGTAGTTGGTGTGCAATTAAAATTCCTTGCTAACTAGTATACCTTTCTCTGTAAACTTTAGCAATAGAATTTGGGATATGTGTTTTTCTATTTCTAGCGTGCATAGGCAAATTAACACCACTACTACAACAGCTATCTGTAAGGATAATAACCCTTCTATTACTTCCTCTTGTCCAAGCTGTAGCTGTTCAAGTTCATGGCATTATGCAGCTAGACAACTGAAAAAATCTGTACTCAGGAATAAAAATCTCCACTGTTCTTGTCATTCTCAATCTTTCTTGCCAACGTTCTTTTCCAGTTTGTCGTGTTCAAGTTCAAAATCGTTACTCAATGTTCATAATTTGTATTATTGTTGTTATCTTGTCAGAAACTCTTTCAGTATTTTTATTCACGAGATTCGACAAAATCGACGAGGTAAGTCAAGATTTTCCATTATATGGCATATTGATTGAAGTATGCTATTGGTGGGACTTGATGTAATAATTGTCTGAATTTCTCGTTTTAATTTCTCGTAGTGTTTTTCTTATACTTCATCCCTGCTGGATTATACTGTCTTTACAATAACTTGGCGTATGTAAATTTAGTTACCTTTGACCCAACGACGTACTTTCTTCTCCTCCAGTTTAGAGTGGTTGTTACTGGAATTGTATTTCAGGTTAGTGAGCACGAAATTACTGAAAATTATATCTTAACACAATCCGTTCTAAGGTTTTCAATTTTACATTTTTGTAATGTCTTGTTTTTGGTTTTCAGGTACTTTTTCAAAAGCAGCTAAGTCGACATCAATGGATCAGCTTGATATTCCTGACAGTAGGCTGCATGGTCAAAGAAATCAATTTCAGCGGATTATTTGGGGTGGAAGATGCTGACGAGCCGTTAGCAAAAGCAGATGGATCGTCCTCAAATGGGGAACAAATGAATAAACCTGAGGTGGTCGCTTCAGGATCCAAGTCAGAAAAGTGGGTGCTGTTCGAAAATCCCTTCGGGGTACTACTTATTTTACTTCAGGTTTTCTGTTCCTCCGGCGCGGGAGTGTACAACGAGTTCCTTTTGAAGAAACCTGTGACCAATCAGCAGAAGCAAACGCCCATTCTCATTCAAAACGTGTGTTTGTACATTGACTCCATTATTTGCAACATTACTCTCCTCGCATTCAAAGGGGATCTTCGCACTGTTCTCAAATTCGAAACCGTTGGGGTCATTCTCTACACCCCAATAATTTTGGCCGTGGTCATTAATAATGCTGCAATAGGAATTGTGACCAGCTTCTTTTTGGCCCAACTTAACTCAATTCTGAAGACGTTTGCCAGTGCCCTGGAGCTAATGTTTACGGCTGTCTTGTGCTGGATGATTTTCGGAATTCCTATCCATTTTAACACTATTCTTGCCATATTTATTGTGACATGGGCAATATTTCTGTACTCGAAGGAACCTGTAGTTAATCCTGCTAATATTAATGCAACTCAACCTAGTGGGAACAATAACAACAGGAGGCGTAGTAGTGTAAGAGATGTGGAGGACATGCAGAAAATTTTAGACGAAGAGATTGATGTTTGATAATGATCTGATTTAGAAATTAGCATACCTGCACAAGTAACTTAAAATAGTTTTTTAGGCCTGTTATTAATGTTGTTAATTTACAGTCTATTTTTAATTTGAAACTTTATGGAAACTTGACTTGTTTGTATATCGTGTCCCATTTGTTTCGCTATCCAATTATTCAACGAAAACTTATAGTTTTTTCCTAAAGTTGTATCTTCCCCTAGTTTTTTATCTTTATGTTGGGTCTCTAAAATAGTAGAGTAATATAACATCATTTTGCCGACTGCAGTTTATTACTGTGATGTTAGGATGGTTATGAATTAAAACTTAAGACATCAACAATTTTCTAAATCAATGTATTACCTACTTCCCTAATAACTTTTATAGACATTGTAGATTAGTATAATATAATGATTACCAATTTTTGTATACCGAAAACCTTGGAGGAATAAAGAATAACCTTCTTTATTCCTCCAAGCCGAAAACAGTAAATGTGTTAGGCTGTCATAATGTAACCAAATGGTGCCTTCTTGTCAAGATATAAGAAAATATTATTGTTTGTCATTACTGATATTGTTATTGGTACTGATAGTATTTATTTTTTATTTGTAAAATTACGCAGCTGCGTTCCTGCTATCATGCAGAATCAAGAAAACAAAATCATTGAGAGATTGCCTTTGCGTAAAATACTTATAGAATTTTATTTATTATGAGAAATTAATTCCAAAGAAATCGTGTATTATTTTTTCGATAAGCAAATGTTTCTACGTTTTTAAGGCTTTTATATAAATTGAACCGAGTCATAGTCATCATAAAGTAATTATCTAGTTTTACTTGCGAAGCAAAATTGCAAGGCCAGTATTTCTTTAAGCGAGTTTAATAATCCGCACTACATACAAAGGCATGTGCCCAGCTTGTATTACATCATGACTGCATGCTGGACTCTGATTGATAACGGTTACCGGTTACTTGTATCAGTAATCAGTATTAGCAATACTAGTGCACCTTTATTAGTTAATGATGGTAAATAAATCCGTAGTAATGTTATTTTTGTGTTTTGCACTTGTTCCTAAATGTCAAATATTTATAGGCTTTAATTTTTCGATTGATTTCAAGATTAATGAATTTGTAAAATAAGACTTGTCTAAAATGCAATATATCTACCTACCTAATTATATGGCAATCTAGTTTATGATGTTCAGTTTTGCTGCTAAACGTTATGCTCGCTATGTCGTATTTTTGCGTTGGTAGTTCAAGTTAATAATGACATTAATTGTTTGTTTTAGAGTACTATAAATAAGACTAAAATGTATGTCACATTCATTTTGACGAATCAATAAAAATCATAAGAGTTATCGAGCACGAGTAATCATAATTGGTATATTTAATTTTGCATAAAAACCTTTATTCCAGAACTGACAAATAAATACATATTATACCGGTTGACAACATTACTGCAATATGAATTTAAAGCAACGACTCTGCAAATTTCTTAGCCTCCGCATCAGTTTTGAAAAGCGACTGACCAATGGGATTTTCTAAGAGAACGGTTCCTTTTCTCCCCGACTTCTCAACATTGATAAATCTCGAAAATGGACCGTTCTCCGTTATTTTAGTTGGCTTCTTGTCTTCCGGACGGCAAATGTACACCGTGCCACGATTAAGGCCGTCGGCATTTACTGATGACATGTCATTTCCATTTTCATCACAAAGTCGGAACGATCTTCCATACAACGCGAATAATGACTCCGCCTATCATACAAAAATATTTTATATCAAAATTCACAAACGGTACACATAAATTGCATCAAATGTACAGAGAACATCACAATTAGCATACCTCTGACTTTAGCTCCTCCAATGAAATAACTTTCTTTCCCACAGGATTCTCCAAGAGAAGTGTTGCTTTTCTTTCCAGATCATCATAACCTGGCTTCACCGTGTCATTCAATATTAAATTAATGTACTTGCAATAAGGTGTCGACTGGGCTCTTCTTGCAGCCTCTTCTGGACTTTCCAATTTGAAGATAGCCACAACCAGTTTGCTATCTTTAATCTGGAATGTGTAATTGGTTGACATTCCAGATTAAAAAACATTCAACACAATTTGCATTAAGTTTACAACAAATAACCGACTTATTTCTTTACCTGGAAATCCTCTTGTATCAAAAACTTGGTTCCTTTTGGGGCATCCTTCAACTTCTTCACTGTCGCCTTTACCGCTGTTTGAATGTAATCTGAAAACTCCTCTGAAACTCTGCTGAGATCCTTGGTAGCCTCAAGATATACCGTGATGTCATCCGTGGGGACCAATCCAGCCTTCTTTCTCAGTTTCTGAATACGGTTGATTATTTCACGCGCAATTCCTTCGTCCTACGAATCAAAACAGAACGTTGTACTGGTGAAACCAAAATGAAACTTGCACAAAAGAACTTGACGCATCTGTTCGAACTCGTAACTTACAAGCATGCTTTGATCCGCTTTCGTATTCAAAATAACTAAAATTGGTCCATCACATGCAGGTTCCAAGTCCTTGGAGCCACCAGCACCAACGTCGTACGTGATAAACATTTCGTCCGAGCTTATCCAGTGACCACAAACTTCAGCGCCTTTTTTGTTCAAACATTCTTCTATTTGGGCATCATTCATTGACTGAAAAGAATTAAATCATTAGGTAATCTCACAGCTTATCCTGCAACATTGCCAGCCAAGTAGATACTACTGCTAAAATGTCTACCTTGATGCAGTTCGCAATGTTCTTGAAGTCGGCCTTGAATTTTGCTCCCAATATTTGATGGTTTGGCTGAGCTTTCAAGTGGACATCAAACTGAGCTTTGTTGTTACACAGCGTCACTTTCCGAACATTGAGTTCTTCCAATACATAAGTCTCTAATCCTTTGATTTGGTTGAGGAACGAGTCACTCGAATGCACAACAATTACTTCCGGTAACGGGAACTAGTGAGCAAAATAAATGTATTTAAGGTATATATTTTATTTATTTATCATTGGCTTCTTGTGAGCTACGGTTAAGATTTCTTACTTTGATTGGAACGGTTCTTCGGTCACGTGCTGTCCTGCCCAATTCAATAACTTTCTGCATTCCTTCCACAGCTTGTTCAATTTCTTCATCAATGAGCCATTCCCTAAGATTATACGGGAATGAGTAAATATTTTAAAATACGAAGTTCAAAGTTCCAAGTTTGACTAAACAAAAAATACTGACTGCTTGCTTACTGTGGATCAGGAAGCATCAAGTAATGAATACTTTCATCATGTTTTGGCGCAGATTCCTTTTTGATAACGCGACGCAAATTCTGATAGATATGCTCGGTTATAAACGGAGTGAAAGGAGCCATCAATCTTGTCAGTGTGAATAGGACAAGGAAAAAGACTTCCAAAGCTCTGTAGCAATCCTCTTGTCCAGTTTCTCCCTGTTTTTATGATAAAACAATTCTTTGTATAGTATAAATAGTAATAATAATATGTACATTTATATACTTAATATTTTGTATTTGCCCACCTTCAGCCTCCTTCTGTTCAAACGAACATACCAATTTGTGAGTTGATCTATAAACTTGACAAGCACAGGTACCACAGTGTAGAGTCGATAACCTTTCATTTCCTTCTTAAACCAAGCAATTAGAGACTGAACAGAGGAAAGGATCCATCTGTCCATTATGTTCCATTGACTTTTATCAGTGCTTGCAGAACCGTCAAATGTAGCAGAGAAATTTAGCTGCACGCCATCCTCTTTGGAAACCCGGATAACATTTTGAACAAAGAACCGATATGCATTGTACCTGGAATTCATGAAATAGAAATATGTTGTTACTTAATAGTAATTCAAGTTAACACAAACTATTGAACATAGTTGTTAAATGTAGATTTGTCAGCAAATCAATGAAAATGAACTATCATGTCGAACAGTTCAAAATTTAATTGGCATGCTTTTTAATTTTGTCCATTGCGAATCTGCCACAGTACTGAAGGTCTGAGTCAGGATTAGGATGGACTGGAGTAAAATCACATTACTACGCATATTATGTACTGCTATGTATGGTGCAGAAGTGCATGAAATCTTACCACGGGAGAAACACATCTTTCAAAAGATCACGTACGCCCTCCTCCTTGAATCTTAAGTTTTCGGCTCTTACAACAGGGGAGTTGATAAGATACAATCGTAAGGCATCAGCTCCATATTTATTCACAACTTCCATTGGATCCGGATAATTCTTCTTGCGCTTCGACATTTTCTGCCCATCTGAAGCAAGGACAAGTCCATTGACAACGACGTTTTTAAATGGCGCTTTGTTGAACAGAGCGTTGGATATGACAAGAAGAGTGTAGAACCATCCTCTCGTTTGGTCGACCCCCTCAGCGATGAAGTCAGCGGGAAATGATTCCTCGAAATCCTCTGTAAAACGAAGTTGAACGAAAATTGCTTTTAAAGTTATGGTCCATAACTTATGGAACAAAGATTTACACGAAAAAACGAGTGGTTAAGCAAAAGGAAACTAACTTTTTCTTTCAAATGGGTAATGGTTTTGAGCGTAAGGCATAGAGCCAGATTCAAACCAACAATCAAACACCTCAGGGATTCGCTTTAATGGAGGATTTCCCGGAATTTTGGAGGGAATGGTGACTTGATCAACACTGAAACAAAGAACAATTTTATATTAAATTCGCATTGGTAAAAAAGTGAAACAAACTTTTTGAAGCATAATTTAATTTGTCCGCGATTCGAGTAATTTGCAACAGGATAATAAACAGTACAAAATTAACTCGATTCACATTTTAATTTTGTCCATTGCGAACCTGTCTCCACATTTATAATTAGAGTCAGGATTAGTATGGACTGCAATAAATACCTTACGTTATTTTTTATATCTTATGTACTTACAATTCTCTGTGCAAATCCTCTGGAGCTTTTTGTCCAATGAGGTCTTCAAGCTCCTTTCTACTTCCTATGCAAACAACCTCTTCAAAATCTTCCGAAGCCCAGATAGGAATAGGGGTACCCCAGTATCGACTCCTACTGAAGGCCCAATCACGCGCATCCTTCAGCCAGTTGCCAAACCGTTTTTCCTTAACAAAGTCCGGTACCCTAAATAAGAAACGGATAAATACTTTAAAATGCTCAAGATTCAAATTTCCATTCAAGCACTCCATGTAATACTCTTTACTAAATGTTCAATGCCTACCAATAGGTGCTTTGGTTGTTCTTGACGAGGTCGCTCCTGTAATCTTCAACACGTATAAACCAAGATGGAATGCCTTTGTAAATTAAAGGTGTGTCCGATCGCCAGCAAAACGGGTAACTGTGCTTAATGGTTCCAGCTTGCACAACTCTGCCATTCTTTTTCAACAGTGCAGTAATGTTCTTGTCGGCATCCTGGAATTTTTTTAAAACATACACATAAAAAACTCTTGCTTTATTTCTATAAAATATTAAAGATAACAAATATTATACCAAACATACCTTAACATATTGACCAAGGAAATCCGTCACAGGCAGCATAAATTTACCCCTAGCGTCCACGGGACAAACGGGCGGAGTATCCTCAGCTATGATTCCAGCATTTTTGCAGACACTACAAAATACGTATATAATATTATTGCTTATTTAACTTAAAATTTTAAAGCTATTAGATACACTATAAAGTGCTCAGAATTGACGAAACTTACCGTAAATCGTCAGCACCAAAGTAAGGAGCTTGGTGAACAATACCCGTGCCAGAATCTTGAGTGACGTACGTATCGTTTTGCACAGTAAACGCACCCTTCTCTTTAAACTGGATGTAGTAATCAAACAGCGGCTCATACTCCTCGCCTTTCAATTTTGCACCGGGAAACTTGTCGAGAACTTTATATTCCTCTGGTTTCTTGAACAGAGTTTCCAACCGAGCTTCCATTAGAATGTATTTCTTCCCAGTGGCAACTTCTACAAAAGGAACAAAGATTTTAACAACTTTTGATTAAGCTGCTAAATGCGCTGTTAACAGTGTAAATTCTTGATTTTGCTTACCTTCCACAAGAACGTACTCATACTCCGGATGAACACAGAGAGCAAGATTGCTCGGTAATGTCCAAGGAGTTGTCGTCCAAGCCAAAAGAGACACGCCCGGCTTCGACTTCATTGGAAAGCTAACCACAACTACAAAACAAGAATTGATGCAAATTTAAAATAAATTACTAACGACCGAATAGTGGAGTGTAAAGTGAAGATAGTTGGGGCTTACCTGCTGGATCAACGACGTCCTTGTAATTTTGCTGCACCTCAAAATTAGACAATGGAGTACAACACGCCGTAGAGTATGGCATCACTAAACTTCCGCGATAAACCAACCCTTTGTTCCACAACTCCTTGAACACCCACCAAAGCGTCTCCATGTAGGTAGGGTACATTGTTTTATAGTCATTCTTGAAATCAATCCATCTTCCTAGTCTACCAATGACGTTCTCCCACTCAGCGGAATACCTCATGACAATTTTGCGACATTCATCATTGTACGCCTTGATGCCCATTTTGGCTACATCCTCAGGACCCGTGATTCCCAGTTGCTTGTCAATCTACGAAAACAACGGTAATTGAGTCAATTAAATTGACAATACATTACTCATTCTAACCAATTCAGAGGATTGGCCAAGTATTTCATATTCCAACCCCATCCACATACCTCGTATTCCACAGGAAGTCCGTGACAATCCCAACCAAATCTTCTTTCCACATGAAATCCACTCTGATGAGCATACCTGGTGACCACGTCCTTGATGGTTCCTGCTAAAATGTGGCCATAATGAGGAAGCCCAGTTGCAAACGGCGGACCATCGTAGAAAGTATACTTAGGCTTTCCCTTGGATTGCTTCAGACAAGAGTGAAATGCGTCGATTTTTCTCCAGTGGTCTATAACGACCTCTTCCTCCTTGGGGAAGTTGATGGACTCGGGAACTTGTTGGAGGTCACCCATCTTATCAGACTAGGTGTTCACAACTAAAAGTACAACAAATTTATAATGCAAACAATTGCCCAATTTTTTCTTCACTAACAAATTTGACAAATTAGAATATCTGGCGAATGCCTCTTTCATGATTACCCAGATTTAGGGCTATTTTAATTACGTGCAAAAAAAATAATAAAATGAAAATGAATGTTGCTGATAATGATAACCGGATGGATACCACAACTCAAATGACGTAAATCACAAACGTATTCACCATAAATATTATCGAAAATCCAACCGTAAAAAATGATTGACCAAGGTAAAAATGTTGCATCATACAATATTTTAAGCACCTTTTATTTGGGGGATTAAACCTACCTGAGTATTTAATTATGCACCGTATGGTTATCCAAAAATACTGATACTTCACACACACGGAATTAATCCGTCAAAATTGCTCACTTTTTTGAAACTCGGCTTAGTTTAACATTTTTAAATGCAAGCCAGTCTATAAAGTAAATAGAGTAAATACGACACTAAAAGTGCGTGCAATATGAACTACACCGGCCTGTGATGGACTAAGTTCATCATATGGATTCCTTACCTATTGTCTTTTTGACTTCACACCATCCACATTTTCATTCAAGTCGTACGGCTATGCTTTTTGCTGATTTCCTGTTTCTGTCAACTCTTTCTCATTTCACCCCTCTTGCTTGTAGAAACCTATGCATTTACCTGTATGGTTTTTGTGCATCTTCAGTTCTTTGTAGCTTTTCAAGCATCAAGAAAAGTAATCGATGCATGCGTTCGTGCTTTTAATTTTTTATGCATGAGTTAAATTAAATTAAAATTAAATTCCAACAATTAAAATTAAGTTTCATTCCATTCCATTAATGCAGAAATACTGGCTAACTCATAACACCACAAACATGATTGGCGTAAAATGTAATAAGGCATCAACAATCATTAATAATTTCAAAAACCTTACGCTATTTTGAGAATGTTGTTAAATCACATTAGAGTAGAGTTAACTGGAAAAAGTAAGCAATTAAAGTGCGTTTGTAACTTTGTTAATGAGACATTATCATCACAGTTCTTTAGAGGAATATTTAAACCAATGTTCAATCCAATCGATCAAGTTCAACTCAATGCGATTTCAAATTGAAATAGGTATGAATGAATGCAATTAGCAATGTTGAATGTATGCTTTACAGATTATGCAAGTTGCAGATAAGCTTGTCCCGCAGCGCAGATATGTCAATGTCGTTATCGAATCGAACTGCAACCGTAACCAGGATACTTCAACTCCAAAGCTCTTCGTGTTGCTAATGACAACGTGACGGGAGAAAAGAACAACAAAGGAGTTTCACGGGAAACAAATGAAAGGTGGAATTGAATGGGATATCTCATATTGAGATTCTCAAATGCGTACTCCCGTGTATTTTGTCTTAAATGTAAGTGCCACTTACATTTTGGGAAAATGAAAGAAAATACTTTCCAAATCTTTTGCCTTGTTTAAGATGTTGGATGTCATTAATTAAAGCGTCGCGTTACGAGTGTGCACGTGGGTTTAAGTGGTGCTGTATGTAAATGTAAATCATCTACAGTTTTGCAGGTCTGCACGGAAGCTTTCTACAAAAAAATAAGTCAAAGCTTTTTACATGACGCAGTTTTGCTTAATATTATGCACCTATTTATCAGTTCGAACACTGTGACACTTTCACCAGCCAGCAAATTTTCGAAATGTTTCAGTCATTTTATTCTACGATGTCATGCACTAATAACGTGTTTACTCTTATCGCGTCTTGGTGGCTTTTTACAAATGTTGTGGCAAGGGATTCTCCCGTTTTTCAGGATCCTCAAACATGCACATTGTCACCTAACACCACTTTCTCTTGGTCAGCACTAAATTGTGTCAAGTGTCACTGGAGGCAAAATGACATACCAGAATGTAATTTCAGATTATGTATTTATTTTAGAAATATTCTTTTCAATTAATACGGTGGTAAACGTATTAAATTGTGCGAGCATTTTTAAAACGATTTCATTTGTTACAGCTTGCCCCTGCCCTCCCACTATGCGAGAAATTGATGAGAAGATAAACCCATTTGCCCCTTCCGTCAATCAACAAGAGAAATGCTCGTTCTGTCCCACCGACACGGTAGTTTATGATGGAAAGCACTGCTTGGAATGTGGTTACAGCAACCCCTACAACAGTACAAATGGCAAATGTCAATCATGTCCACCGGGTCACATTGAAGGTCTTTTTCAGCATTTACGTACATACATGCATTTTAATTCTTAATAGCAATTTATTTTACATGCAATTATTTTGTATTTTCAGTCATATACAATTTGGACGGTTCACCGAGAGAAACCGTGTTGTGCGAGAAGTGTGCACCCGGTTACCATCCTTCACCAACAGGCCGTTCCTGCATCCCATGTCACATTTCTTTCCTCACACTTCTGAACAACCCCAAATTTGCTGACATCCTCGTAGATGGCACATGTAACTGTCCGGAAAAGGATTTCAAACTGGTCAACGGGATTTGCTTCCCTGCCGCCGAGAGGAAGGACAGGGATCAACTCGACTTTGACTCGAAGAACGCCTTCAAGCTGGACTACGAGAGAAACTCGGTGGACTCGTACGTTTTCAAGGAACATCTCCAACTTGCCCACAGCCTTTGCACGGAAGACAAGCAGAATCAAACGGCATGCCAAATTCTCGCCAATCTTTGCACGCTCAACTTGCACAGCTATGGCGCAGAATCAACCAGCACCGCTTGCCAGCTCTACAGGAAGATTTCCAACAGGGCTGTGAACAATCCCCCGACGTACGTGCCAAAACTGTACTACGCGGAGTATGAGGCTCCAGTCCTCCTTACTCAACCTCACGCCATTCCTCATCAGTACAATATGGACTTTTCCTCCCGTTCTTCGGATATCAACCTTACCGTGGCCAAATTCTCTTTTGATGGGAAATTCCTGGGATTATCGGATTTGAATGAGCATATCCCATGCACGGATCCACCACTGGTGCAAGGGATCAGTAGAAAGTTTGGAGCCTCTTACAAGACGCATTGCAGTATGGGGATTCAGCAATTATGGCAAAAGTATAAGAGGGAGGAAATGGGCTTTTTGGATCCATACGTGAGCTTCTTGGGAGGATACAACTTTGATCTCAGGCTGTATGATATTCCTGTGAAAATTTTGAATTTCAAAAGGAATAACGTGAAGACGAATCTTGTGAGTAAAGTAATAAATCCATTAATGAAAAAACACTCTTTTTTTTGTTGGAACAGACGTACTTTTAATTGTTTTTGTTTGCGTTCTACAGAAAGATGATCTGCAATGGCAACTTGTTCGCCGTTTCTTCATGGTAGATACAATCGGCGGTTTTGAGGACGCCAATACTAATGGAACGCCATCTCATATAAGATATGTCAGCGAAATGCATGTCAAGTACGTAAAAACACTTTGCTACTTTATATAGGTAGATACACAAGTCGTTCCAGGTGTGTGCACATTTTTCTTAACCGTTCTTTTCCCTGTCAATTTTCAGAGTTCAGCTACAAAATAGCCAGGAGCCCGGAAAAATTTACGTTCCACTAATAACACTAACATACAAGGACATGACAAAGGAAGAATTCTTAAGAAATGAGCTAATCTACTTTGATTTCAGCGTAAACTACGTAATGGACATGTCACGGTCCCTGGAAGATGTCAAGGTATAATATAAGCTTAAAAAGATTGATATCCGCACGCGTACATGACGATGCATTACTATGTGTGTCTTTGTCTTTAGATATCGGTTGGTGTCATCAGCGCTTTGGCAGTGATATGGGCAGCTATTCAAACATGGAGCTGGAACCGACGAAACGGGCGCGTCGAAGTAGACATTGAAACCATTGCAAATCTGTTTGTGATTTCATGTGGACACTTGGCCGACGCCTTTTTCATTGTCTGCTTTGGTACAGCATTGTTCTGGTTCATTTTCTTCAAGAAACAAGCCGTGGTTCATGTTCTCCTTCCAGATCAGTTCCACGAGCGCCTCATCAGAGATCTGTTGATTTCCGCATTTTCACTCAAGGTACCACAAACGGGGAACTTTTTAAATAAGCTTTTCACTCCTCCTACCCACAATGAAATTAAAGATGTTTTTTCTATATCTATACCTAGATTGTCGACATTCTGAAGCTGCTGAGTAGACAGTCCAACATTGACATATTCTTCATTGACTGGGAAAGGCCGAAAGCAAGGAGTACTATTCAAGCTCCGAATGAAAGGGGAAGAGGCGGTGGGGAAGCTGGTGCCAAGTCCGATATTGGTTTGGGAGTTTATCATGACAAGAACGAAAGTGTGAGCATTTGGAGGACTTACTTTATTGCAAATGAATGGAATGAGATACAGACATCTAGAAAAATTAACATACCTGCACAGATCATTGCAACCCTGTTCTTTCTTGAGGTGAGTCGTGGGAGAAAGTTTCATACGAGTAATTTCTTTTCTTTCTTTACATTCTACACCACAAATTGGTTGTTTTCAGGTGGTTGGCTTCAAATATTGGGGGCTGTACTGGCCTAATGGAAGCCTCAGTCCTGGTGCGGAAGCAGAGCATGTGCCCTACTCGACAACAGCGCGATTCGCAGTGGCGACATTAGTATTTGGAATCATTGGGATTCTCCAGGTATTTTACTTTCATTTGCAAGCCAGGACTCGTATTCAGGAATAAGCATAAAAATATGATTTTTTTTCTTTAGTGGCTTTACCGAATCGCCTTCTTTGAAAGATTTATCGAGGATGAAATTCAGGACTTTGTAGACTTGTGTACTTTGGCAAACATTAGTGTGTTCATTTTGGCAGCGAAACAACACGGATATTACATTCATGGCCGGTAATTCCAAATCTCATTTTGCCCCATTTGAATGTTCCCAACTAACCTAACTTATCAATACGCAGTTCTGTGCACGGCTTCGCTGACACTGATATGCAAACCATGATAGAGCAATTGAATCGCGAAGAAGAGGACCTTTGCAGTCGACGAGGTTTGCTCCCTCAGACGGACCAACAAACATTCCTTATCAGTGTACCAAATACTTTCAGAAATGTGTATAACCAAGTCCTTCAGCCATTATATGCGGTATAAACAATTAATTCACACTGTTCTCCACAAGCTTCTCCAAATTCGCAATTTGTATTTTTATTTTTTCTATAATATAGACTTCTACAAATGCCGGTCCCTTTTTGGGTCGTGGAAGACAACTTTCTCTTACAACTTCAAAGACATCAATTGGCGGAGCCGGCAATAAACCGACAGCTAACATGCTTCACTTGAGTATTCATGCATACCATTCCATGAATAGATTCTTGACAGCGTTCCTGGAACATGCGCTGAGCGACCTGGATTATGATGTTAAGGACAAGTCATTTTTCGAAACTACTTTTGACATGGAGTTTGGGGAGCTGGGAAGCGACAGAGCGGTCTTCTACACAGGTATAAATTATAAATTATCCTTTATCAGGGAAATTGAGTACTATAGGAAACTCAACTTCCCTGATCCTTTATACATCGTCTACTAAGAACGTATGTATAGATGTTTTGTACTTTTTATAATGTTTAGACAATGGCCACAGCTTTGATTCAGTTCTGTTTTATGGAAACGAACGAACTCTTTTCATGTTCAACTTGTACACATTCATATTCGTTGACATTTTGTCCCATAATTTCGTCCTGGCTGGGATTATCACATTTGTCGTGGACTTGGTAAATTTCATGTTACAATTATGCGAAATATGTTGTACAAGTTCAAATTCTAAATTGTATTATGGTATTTGACGTCTAGATTATAAAGTGTCTAAGGAATTTTCTTGGGAAAAGAAACCTTGCTCGGAAGACTCTCATCGACAGTAGGTTTTTGATTTGAAAATGTACTGTTTTATTTCTACCTTTAGTTTTTCAATCGTGGCTATGTAATCGTAAACTATAATATATTATATACAAAACATCAATTTCGTGCCTAGTTGGACTTTATGGATCTTACTGAACGAACAAACGATATGTACAAAGATTGTTAACATACATATATAATATTATGTGATTTCTTGTAAATTATTATTGTACATTTAATTTCATATTTTTTAATTCAACGGATATTTAATATTTATTGTACGATGAATACTACTATTTCATTAAAAACAGTAAACAGTTTATGCCATGATACAGAACTTTCCACTTTTCATTGTACACTGATATGAAATAAAATATTTGTGGCTCTCGCGCGTCCAGATTTTTTGTCTATTACATTTTAGTGGCTTTAGTGTGAAAATTAATAAAACACGGAAATAATTTTGTCAATTAAATAAAAAATCAATTCATTAAGACTAGAAAACCTAATTACCTCCTCACAAAATTTAATCCATTCACTACAAGCACACAATATTACTCTTGATAAATACATAGTTGATTCTACTAATTTAAATTTCCGGATTCACCTGACTTTATTGGCTAAGATTTTTTAATTTTTTCATTCTGTCCACCACAATTTCTACAAAGTAATATTTTACAAAGAAATGATTTAAATAACATAGCGGATAATAATACTAATAGAGCAACACTAGCAGCTATTACAGATGCAAAGAAGAGTAGCCAAACGTCCAATAAGCGACGAGAATACCAAGTTTGATTAATTCCTAAGGGTTTTAAGGACGACGTGTCTGAATTGCGCAGAGAATATTCGATCCACCAAACGGCTGAGTCTAACGGCTTTACTTGTCTATCCCGAAAGGTCAGAGAGGCTGCTCTCATATTATTTTTGTACCTAAAATGAGAAAAAAGACGACAAAAGTTTAGAGAGTAATTTTTGCATGATTCAAAATTATAGTACAAAATTCACTTAGCATCCCAAACGGTTTAATAATATATTATGCTAACGTAGAATTAGTAATTAAATTATGAACGGCGTCAATAAAATGATCCTCTTTCAACGATATGATCTCCAATCGAATGCCCCTTCCTAGTCGCTCAATTCTTTCTGCGTTGGCGTCTTGTTCAAAGACAACCGGAAGCAAAATTAAAGGTACAGCATGGTAAATAGCCTCTTGAACATCTAACATGTCTCCTTGAGAAATCAAACCTTTGATATGCGGATGAGCTATGAAAATGAATAAAATCTCGTCGTCACAATAGAAAAGTATCAAGTGCATTGTGAGTTTCAAATATCGCATGTCCCCTGCATTTACGTTTACCTAATAAAGTATTTAACTCCAGTGCGCATTCATCCACAACCAGTACGTTATCTTTGGTAAGGACCCGCTTACTATTAGACTGCGTAACATTTGCGCTGCGACTATCCCATATGAACACAAACTTCACAATTTTGCTGACTTTTTGCATGGCATTGAGAATGGTGTCCAGTATTTTCTGAGAAAGATTTGTCACAACGTCTTTGGAACATCCAATATTAACCAAAATGAACCCTGACGATGCGCCCACGAAATTTTCCACTTTCTTAACTATAGCACTCTGTTGACTTCGTTTAAAGCCCACGCTCTCTTCTGTTCTGATGTGCACACCGCCCACTGGAACAAACACCGGTGGCAAAGAACGCGCATATTCTTCAGAGAAGTGACTATTGACTAAGACCAAACTGGCATTTTGCTCCAGTTCCCGCACGCTCGGAAAGTCTTCATTTTGGAGAAAATTTCTGCAAAATTTTTGTATCTGATAGAGTGTAAATGAGTTGCGATAAATATACCAGCGATGAGTTCGGATCGCGAAATGAACCTTTTGGGCCAAACTAATGGGAGTGTTGGATTCATACTGAGGATCTGGAATCCATGAAACCTCACTGACAGCACCAAATGAATCTAAATTCCACGATAAAAGATTCGAATGAAAGCTGAATAGAACGAGCTTGGCGTGGAATGCATGGGCGAGTCCAATGCCACATTCATTCCACGCGGAATCAACAATGAATAGGTCATAGCGTTTTTCATTGTGCAGCCACTGTTGAGTCTCTTTGTCTTGGAGGATTATATGGCAAATATCTAGCGCTAAAATCGGAAGCATGTCCCAGAGCACATGCTGCTTCCCCTTTTGACGCCATTCTAGAGGAGAAATGTAGCTGAAAAACAAGTCCAAGTGGGACACAACGGCTTTCGGATTCACAAGACGAACTTTCCCTTTGTATTGTTCGCCCATCCGCACAGGCAACGTGGAGAACACTGTCACCTCATGACCTTTGTCAGTTAGTGATTCTAACAAGGTGTCGTAGCCAGAACGGTGGTTCATGAAGCCTATAACTGAAAAAACGCATATTCGAGCGGAATGTATCGGAACTGGTAGACTTGACAAGATCAAAAAAGTTGTAAAAACTAATTCTATGATCCTAAGGACCCGCATATTTGCCACAACACAAAATATAACATTGGCAAAGCCATAAAAGCCTACTATTAACTTAGGTAAACCGAATTTTCCCCATGTTTGAACAACCTCTGGTGCTAGTCGTTGACTGAACAGAAATAATATTGAATGAATGTAACCCTATTTCCATTTACACGTAGGTAATTATTCAAATCTAAAAAAACTTCCCTGTGAGTTGCAACACTTAACCATGAAAAAATTCAATATGAGATTTCATGTGCAAAAATTACATACCTCGGTCGGTACTTCCTTTTTACAATGAAAACACGAAGGGCATTTTTTCAGTCATCTGCAACAATGCTCTTAATGTTACGCTACACACATCACTGAGCTTTTTGGCTCGATTGTGTTGCGGTTGGGAGTCCCAAACATATTATCCATTATTATCAGCATGCAACAGTGTAAAAACCTGTTTTTATAGTAGCAAAGGCTAACAATGTTAATTCATATTATGTACTTTTTTGTCTATAAATCTGGACATCAGAAACTATAATGCAACATGCATTCTCTGCATTCATATCAGTATGGGGTTTGATTACTCAAGTGTGTATGTAACAACTAATATAATGTCTGATTTCTACAAATATGCAAGCCAACCTAATTAATTCAACCAACATTAACATCTTATCACCTAATTAAGCAATATCTACAACAAAAGTTACTCCTACTTACAGAAGTACTGTAAAGCTAACATAAAATTATAATGAAGAGAAGGTATTACCGAAGAAGGAGGCTCAGAATTGGCCTTTACGGCAGTGCCATTGGGAAGGGGAATGCCAGTTGAATGCTTTTCCGAGGTTCCGTTTGCAGCAGATGAAGTAGCTTTAGCATCTTCCTTGATTTCGCTCTTTTTTATTACTTGCTTCTCTTTGTTAGAAAGTGAACTGGTAGTTGAACCCTCTTTCTCATTGGTCAAAGTGCTTTTTTCTGTGACAGCTTTTTCACTTGCTGCAGCTCCATTAGATATCTTGGCTATAACCTTTTCTACTGGATTTTCACTAATCTTCCTCGAAGAAGGATTAACTTCCTGCTTTTCAGTGCGAGGCGACGAAAGGAAGGTTGGAGTGATACGGCGAGGTGCTTTTCCAATAGATGGAGAATTATTTTTAAGAACTTCTACAGGCTTAGTTACTCCAGATTGAGAATTTCCATTCAATTTAGCATCTTGAGGCTTAATCGTCGTCTCTGAACGCTTCATTTCAGTGGGTTTCTAAAATTGCACAGGTTTTCATATCGTTAGTTAAACAGGTATATTACAGTAATTTGTAAGTTATCACGGTAAAATTGCGTGAAATGAGACAATTATGTATATTCCAACCTGTGATGGTGTGCCAATAATAGTATCTTTTGATACTGGTTTACTTTCCTCAGTGTTCTGCAAAACATAAATACGGAAACGCTCATTAATTGCGCTAAGAAAGATTTGCATTATTGGATGAAAATTTCACAAAACTCCATTTACCTCTACTGCTCGCCTCTTGGCTTTAGGCTCTTCGTCATCCAATGAAATGAGCTCGATTTTCCTGGGCTGCTTCAGTGGCGCCTGCTTAGGAGACGCTTCAGAGATTTTGTTGGTGCTAGCACCATTCTCCCCTAGTTTTGTAGTAGGACTTGGTGTTACATTAACCGATTTCGATTTGTCCGAACTCGACAGGGTCGTTAGCTGAATACGACGAGGGGTTTTGTTTTCAGAATTTGATGATTTGGGCGTCTTTTTAATCCAATTTTGCAAGAATGTCGGTTTTGGTGTCGTGGCTTCAGCACTTGCTACAGGTGGTGTTAATGTAGAAGGTGAAGACTCGGGTTGGGAAGATTGCCCTACTTCTTGAACCTTAGATTTCTCTGTTGGTGGCGTACTGGGTGAATTTATAGTAGACGTCGAAGGACTATTCTTACCACTGAACATTTTTAAAAGTGTTAATGGTCCCTTTTTCTTTTCCTCTTTGTTTTCGGTTGGTGTCGCAGCTTCTTTGGCCTTCTGTTTCTTTTCCTTCGGTTCTTTCCTTTCTTTTTGCTCTTTCTTTTCTTTCGGTTCCTTTTTCTCCTTAGGTTCTTTCGGCTCTTTGGGTTCCTTAGGCTCCTTCTGTTTTACAGGTTTGGGTTCTGGAGGTGCGATCGGGAAGCATGTAGGAGTAAGGACCGGGAATTCGTCTCCCTCTACTTTGAAGTGGGCACCAAGTTCTCCTTTCTCAAAACTCAGGATGGAACAAAACCCATCAGTTGATGAGGCGATCAATAAAAGTCCATCAGGAGACCAAGAAATATCTGTCATTCTGGTGCAATGAATGTTTCGAATACAAGCCAGTGGCTCAGCAGAAGCAGTGTCGCCTATTAAGATGGAGTCGTTAGTTGCAACAGCATAGACAAGTCGGTAGGGCATTTCCAGAAGAATTCCTTGCTCCTTCCGAGGTGGCCGCAATCTCCCAACGCATGAAATGATCCGTTCATTCCTCTTATTTGAATTTACAAACTCGGGATCTGGCAACGTAAAAAATGTTATTAGAATTGTATATTCTATTCTAGTACAGCAAAAACAAAATGTGCTTTATATGTAACCAGTGACATACCATATTCGTACGGATCGCGCTCCCTTTCAAAATAAATAGGATTGAATTTTGCAGCAATTGAGTACGATAAGCCAGTTGGGATCACAGCACATGGATTACTCCAAGAATTCCTACAGAATATTATTGCTGCATTATTCTGCTCTGCATCGTATTTCTTGGCAGGTTTATCTTTATCCTTGGAGTCTTCATCTTCACCATCCACAGGGGTGCTCTGTCTAGATGATTCTCCTTCCGTTCCTTTTTCCACTGGGGGAAGTAATCCACCAGGAACAATCATTAACTCGCCCCGAGGAGAACAGCTCAATCTTCTACAAAATGTTTTCAGGGAGTCGTCATGAAAAAGACGATTGAGTGTAGTTACAGGTTTTTTAGGAGGAAGTTTAGGCGTTGTTTGCTCTTCTCCATTAATTTCTGATAATGGCTTATCTCTAACATCCTCAGGCACTTTAGGAGAAGGTTCTGTAGTACTTGAAGGCAATTCAGAGGGACTGGCTTGAGAAACTTGTGGGACAGGTTCAACTGGTTTATTATTGTCTTCCTTTTCATTATTATTAGCTTCTTCTTTAGGGTTTTCTTTAATTTGCTCGATGGGTCCCTCCTCAAGCTTCGGCGCTTCAACACTTGTCTGTGATAATGACGCTCCTTCGGTCGTTTCAGGGGTGTTTTCCTTAGCTTCCTCTTCTTCATTTTCCCCTAGCCAGGCGCCGGGATACTTTAGTGCTTTATTCAAAATCTTTCCATTTTTGTTACTGAAGAATCTTAAATTTCTGTAGTGAGAAATAAAAGAGTCAACCACTTTAAGTCATAATAAAGTTATTTAATCTTGTATTGAATTCTATTGTTGACTCTTGACCTCAAGCCTTACCTGTCAATACACATTGTCGCACTAAACTCCCCCAGAGGATCGTACGCAACCCCCTGTACAAAGCCCGTATGCTCACGTTCTGACCAAAAGTGTATTGGTGTTCCTTTCTTGACATCCCACAAAACTGCAGTATTGTCCACCGACCCAGAAACGAGAAAATTACTGTCTGGAGACCAGCACAAATCTGAAACATCTTCTACGTGACGACGAAAAATTTTCTCCACATTCCAAACTTCCTCCTTCTCCGATACGCTCTCATTCTTCCAGATGAAAACATATGAGTCTAGAAATCAAACATATCGTCCATCATTAAATACTCATTCTATAAAGTAAAGAATTCTTATGGTTTTTACATAATAATTGCAATATATAGACTTTTTATACCATCATCTCCAGAGGCAATGTAATTTCCACAAGGGCTAAACCTGCACACATTAATGCCCTTTTGATGCCTGTTCAGTTCTGATACGCATATAATGTCAGGTTTCAAATGGGTTGGGTTTGACAGGTGCCATATCTAACAGAGAAAAACCATCAACAAAAACATCCATTAAAAACGAACAATTGGCAAAATGACGTATTATTTTTCAGCTTTTAAAATCTACACAGGATCTTTACCAAAAGGAGTCTGTCCGCTCCTCCAGTGGCAATTCTGTAATACCCTTCCTCAGTTTTGCCTTTCGGATCAAAATCTAGAGTTAACACTGGATCCCGAGCGTGCCAAGCTATCTGTGGAATTACTACCCGCATTATCACCAACTCCTTGGCTTATCGACCCCGTTGAGACTGTCCAAAGCGAAATTTCCAACGTTGACCACCACCACCAACCGTTTCAAGTGGAAACTTTCTTCACTTGTAACAGTACTCAAAAAAGTTTGTCACTTCCGGTTACAGTGTCCAGCTACACAGTTCAGAGGGAGATGCGCAAGTACAAAACTTTCACCTCTCGAATCTTACACAAAATGGAAAAAACTACTGCTTAAATTTTTTTCACAGTTCCATTCCAAAGTTTTGTGACTGATTATTTTCAGAGCAATGCATAAACTCTTTCACACCACGGACGGTAATGTTTTCGCTTTAAATGCAAAATATTATGAACATAATGTTCATCAGGTTTAAACAAGACAAAATATTATTTTTCAAGACAAGTCATACGGAGAGAGGCAAGCGACAATCTCGTTACGAGATGATCATAATTCTTTTGTTGAGAGTTTTCTGTTCTCGTCTCTCCTTGTCTTGTTTGTTGCTGGATTTCTTGTCAAAAGAAAAATTCATGCATTTGTGTAATAGCTTATTTTGGTGTTTTGCTCTCCTTTTGTGTTTTGCATCCCATTCAGCAAGCTGAAACTGTGCATGTGTTCTGGGAATGAAGGTCTTCTACCACTTACTTTACTACCTTTTTGGTCCCAAATGAAAGAGCGCTCGGCTTTGTTTCCCGCAAGCAAGTGAGAATTTACGTTGCAGCCAATCCGTTCAGTTGGGGGCGTGGGGTTACGTGCTGCGCCACCACAACCAAAATTTATCTTTTTCAGCTGACGTTCGTCAAACTTGTGAGTAAACAGAGTAAAAAGGAGAAAAAGAGAGAGAACGTTTCTTAGTTTGGATTGGGAAAAAGGAAAGTTTGGTTGGATGAGAAAATTTGCACTTGTGCGGAGAAAATTTGTGCACGTCTGTCGCGTTTTCTGAGGTGAAAGTTGCAAATTTGTCAAGATTAAATGAATGAGCGCTGCAAATTTGACTAGAGGGAAAGTACTGATGAGTGAGCGTGTCAAGGGGAAATCTTTCTCCGGTGAAATATGTTCATAATGTTCATGACTTGTTGATGTGCACTTCCGGTGAAGGTGCTGGGAATTAAATTTGGACGGGAAAATGTTGGACATAAGCGTGTGCAAGAGAATAACGGAACTTGTGGAGGAGTTGTCGACATCGGGAAAGGATGTCGTTGACAAGAAAGTTTTCCGTGAATTGGCTACAAATGCAGGGTAAGTTTTTACCTATATTGTGGATGAAGTTTGTAAATGTGCTTGAGAAACAAAGATGGGAAATTTGTTGGATGTATGTGGATGATTTCAGTAAAATGTTGCCTTTTCTTGTGGAATTTCTTTTTAGACAGTCGGAGGAATGCATCAAGTTCACGCTGGAGAAACTGTTTCATCAACTGGAGAGAAAGCATAGCGAAATTCGTCTTGGGGCTTTTCTTGTGATTGATTTGTTATTCACGTATGTCGTATTGTGTAAAATTAGACTAATTGGCGACTGTGTGTATTCTACTTACTACATTTTTTCGAGATTAAATAAATGATTGAATTTTGCTCATTTTAGGAAATCAGAATACTTCAGGGAGCTCCTTTTAGACGAGTTTCACGTATTTTTGGAGTTGACAGTGGAAAGTAATCAAGAAAAGTTGCTCCCGCCACCGATTCCAGCTGCCAAGAAACTTAAACAGCGTGTTCTTCAATCCATCCATAAATGGTATTCCAGTTTCCACCAATCTCACAAACGCCTTGCACTGAGCTACAATTTTCTGAAGCATAACTTGAAGGTAAGTCTGATTGGGTACATAATACTGTACCGTTTTGTTATTTTACCCTACCTTTATGGTCAATGGTGACACTGCACCGGTAACACCTTCTTGTTCTAATAATTACAGGTCGATTTTGATGACGCCTTGAAGCGAAATGCATTTGAACTACAGCAAGATCTCGTGGAACGTGCGAGGCAATCCAAAGTAGTCGGGAAGAAAGTTGATGGAGTCAAAAGTGAAATGGAGGAGAAAGTGGAAGAAATTTCACGGATCATAATGGAAATGAATAACTGTTTCGGTTTATTGGTTCCCAAGCCCAACGATTTGTTTCAAGATGAGGGTACGCGGAAGGAAGACAGCTCTGGAGACGAGGACGAATCTGAAATTGATTTGCGAGAACATGGTATTGTTGATCCCAGGACTGTGATATCAATTCAGCTTCCTTCGAAACCTCAAGAAATAAAAATGACAGATGACAACACTCCAATTGTCGACAGCTTGAAGGACCATTACATGGAATTGAAAAACGGATATTTACCGTCGATAAAGAAATGGGTTCAAGTCGTGTCAAAAGCAGGTACATAAAAACTAATAGAATTTTAGGGATGATATATTTTAAGTCGATGATAACTTCAATTTTGGATTAATGTACAGATTCTGATAGTAAATCATTTTCTTTGCTTTCTTTGATTAGATGATTCCAGTCTCTTCAAAAAAGTAATGGATATGAAGGGTCTGGTTGAGGAAGAAATGAAACGGTTTGAACAACTCAAACTCATTGATCGATTGGCTGCACCGGATAGTGGTACATTAAAATACTTGACATTGCCGATTTATTATTGCAATTAATATTTTCGTTTATCATATAATACTTACATAATACGGTGATAAATGATCAATTTTTATAGGTGACGAAAGTGATTCGGATTTCGAAGAAGTACCTGACAAAGAGGACTATGAAGATTTTGCAGAGGCCCCTCCAGTCGTAGTAGAAACCCGCGGTGAAACGGAAGCTAATTTGCGTACTGACAAATCAACTGTTGCTTCAAGTGAAGATCGTAAATGGAGACCATGGAACGAAACTGAAGAGGATGCTAAAGATCCGGCCACTTTGTCAGCGTCGTTAGCACTTTTAAAGGCCAGGCAATCTTCGTCCTCTACTGTCGCCACTGCCGCATCAAGCACAACTGATGATGCAAAGCCTGGCACAAGTCGTGAATTAAGTGCTGAAGAAATTCGAAAGCAGAAATTGTTGAAATGTGCTCCAAAATTACCCTATGATGTTGACCTTTACCACTGGGAAGATGAAAAACTTGTCGCTCCGTCCGTGGAAATGTAAGCAACACAAGCAGTCAAATTTAAACTCAACAAGAATCCGAAATTGTAGTTTTGTTTTTTAAATTATAAATGGTAGAGTTGAAACGAATGGACACAAGTTTTGGACACCTTCTCAAGATCGAGCCGGGGAGGTTATAGAAGATCCCAATGGAATAGCATCATTAAGGACACGGGTTATCGAATTCACTGGAAAATTTGAGCCAGTCAAGTGGAGTTGCAGAGCTCCAATGCCCAGCGGCAGACTTTGTCCTCGAATGGATCGACAAAAGGTAATTTCTTTTGAAAATGTTTGGGAGTGGAGAAAGTATTTAGGATAACTAAATATCTTTTTACAATTACATATTAGTGTCCACTCCATGGGAAAATTATTGCCAGAGATGAAATTGGAAATCCTGTAAAACCTGAAGATATTGCGGAGCTTGAGGCTCAAAAAGCTAAAGAGGATGAGGAAAAACCTCCTGACTGGCAAGATCCAGAATTTTTAAAAGATATTGAGGTATAATTCAGGTGCTTATTGTCTATTGCCCATCTTCTTTCAAATTAAACATGTAAATACTGTTGAATACGGCAATGCTTTTATTTAACAAATCACATTTAGGCTCAAACAGGAATGGATCTTACAATCAGACCTCCGAAAAGAGGAAAGAAAAAGAAGGGATTTTCTGAAATGTACCCTGGATTAACTGATGTGGAAAAGAAGAAAAACACTCCAAGGAGTAGACTGGAGAAAAAAGTGTTAAACAAGTAATAATTCAGTTTTAAGATTTCAGGAAATTATATAAATACCACGTTCCAGTCTGACGGATTGATGATTGTGATTCTTCTGTTTCTGTTGTAGGGGTTCATTAAAGCGAGTCGCTGCAACGATGGATTCAATCAATCATAAGCGCTTTAAAGACAAATACGGTGACCAATGGAACTATTCTATGAATGATGATTAATTTAAGCCGAGAGTCGCAGTGTAAATTACGTACACAATTTTTATTGGCAGTGTTCGCTTTAGAATAATCTTAAAAATTTTACAAAATGTTTGTTGACAAGAACGTATTTTTATAACTTTAATACAAAAGTAGAATGATCAGTATTACTATCCTAACTTATTCTTAAATTAAAAACACAATGTTTTACACAAAATATTAAATATCATTATTGAAGTAGTGAAGACGCAGTTATTCAAGAACACATAATATTTATACCGGGATACAGCAATAAACCTACTTGGGCAAAAACATAATGTTTGAAACCTTTTGTCTTGTAAATTGTTCGACAACTTTAAAAATATTTCCTATTTCGTCAGCAGACAGCTCCTTCAAAATGTTTCTTTTCTCATCGCATATGATATACATGAAGTCACGCATAGTTCGGTTGTCATTCTTATCTTGGACTAGTCTCAGCAAAAGGTGAACCACCTGGAAGCATAAACAAGCATTGAATTTGATATAGCAGCATACAAAATGGGGAATTTAGGTAATTTATTTTGATAGGCAACTTATTAAATTTTATCAAACTGTACCTTTTTAATGACGAGTCTACGCACAGCTCCGACATGTATGGCTTCATCTTCATCCATGGGATCATAACACTCGCGTAGCCATCCCAGAGGAAACTTGAGAATTTCCAAAAACTTGTCAATGGCAGTGTTCATGTGATACTCCATGGCGCGTCGCCACTTTGCATCCATCAGTTCTTGCTCCTTCTTTTTCTTCTCGAAAATTGTGCGGTCCGCAGTGGTTGCATTTACGGGGAGTTGGCTTTTGTCCATTGCTGGCCGTTGACTCATTGCCTTCTTCCAAAAAGTAAGCGCATCTTCGGCAGTCAAGTAGACTTTGTAGCAAATGTACTCGCGTACGAGAGTGTTTTCTAATGTTTCAGAGATCTGTCCCACTTCGCCAACATTCTCGGGAGTTAGCTATAGACAATGAAAATAATTCATTATTATTACTAAATACAGTGAATGCAATTATATTTTTTACTGCGATAAATTGTATTTTTCTTACTCGCTCAACTAACTGCCGAACTTTTCCAATATTTCCAAGTGTCAAATACTTTCTGGAAATCCAAATGGTGTATTTAAGCAACTCAAACATAACCTCCGACGAGTTGCCTAGAATTTCATAGCAAGAGCTGATCCAGTTCAAATTTTCCACCTTGAAATCATCTTCCTCGTCCCTCAGCTTATCGACGATTGAGACAGCAATGCTAAGAATGTCAAGGTCGTTCATATGAGCTGCTTCTAAAAATTCGCGAATATCATCTATAGCCAGTTGATTGTTTGGATTGACGTGGTGAACTATTAGGGGGATCATTTTCTCCTTGGACATTTTTTGTACGTAGAATGGAATCTTTGTGAAGAGATTGATGTTCACAAGTACCTGTTAATTGCATTACCAAAGTGAAGGATTACCTTTCAACTTGTATAAAATAAAACTATCACAACTTATACTACTCTGTATTATCCATCGACTCTTACCGAAACATAATTTTCCATGCAGATATCAGCGAGTTCTTGATTGTAGGGCAACTCCACAATGCCGAAAAACAGGAGAAGATGGCTTAAGAATCGTATTAGATGCCCTTTTAATAATGGATGATCATAAGCTTCCCTGCAATACCGAAATACAAAATAATCAATCACAATAATTCTAACCATACTTACTTTTAAAGCAGATTTATGTAGTTTCTGAAGCACTTACAATAATTCTCCTATAGCCTTTTGTAACTCCTCTAAGAAAAAATCCAGTTTATCCATCATCACACATTTCTGAAGAAGTTGAAAAATATACTCTGGGGTGTTTGCCGTTTCTGGTCTAGAAAATGCTTCCACTCTCTCGATGCACTCTTGGACGGACAATTTCTGTGACCAAAATGAGTCTGGGAGCTCTTTACGGCCATTAGGGTTTGATGCACTACGTAAGACTCCTTCCACGGTCACGTCAATGGATGCTTTCAAAAATGCCCATAGCTAGAAATCAAATTAATAAAACAAAATTCATTTTAAGGGCTCGTCTCCATATTCTAACACATCAATTATACATTGTTAAATTCTTACCCTGTCCTCCCAATTTTGAGCAACATCCAGCATTGCCTGGCGATGCCCACACACGCAACCGAGCAGTGCTCTATCATATTTGGACACTGTATTCTTCTCACACACCCTCCAAGTGACGTGTTTCCACAAGTCCCTTTTCTGATTTCCCCGAACGTCAAAGTCAGGATTCGGTCTGTCTTGCCGCTTGGACTTTGGCAAGTATTCCATTGATGGAAGGACTGCATGTATTCGTGCTTGTTGTTCCTCCCCAGTTTCAGAATCAATCTGAGTTTTTGCCGTGTACTGATATCCGGACAAGGCGGAAGCTTTGATTCTATCTCCCGACTTTGCCAGGTACGCAATGGCATTCTCAATGTTTCCCGTTCGCAGGTAGTAAAATGCTCCTCTTAGAACTTTATTATTTTCTTCCTGCAATAACAATAAAAAACATTCGTCAAAGAATATCCCCCATTGGTTTCTTTGCAAATTATCTCATTTTCATAAATAAATGAAATTCATACGTCATCCAACGGATGAAGTTGCTTCTTTTCTCTTGTCGGAGCATCAGGATCAACACGAGTCACCATTGACTTGCTACTAGGTTTGTTAAGTAGCATATCTCTTTTCAGTGCTTCCAAAGTATTCTCCCAGATGAAAAACTTTTCAGAAAGATCTGGAAGGCCATGTTTCTCGTAGTTAGATTCCAGCCAAGAGGTAATTATGAACATCTAGAAAATAAAATTGAAGTTTCATTTCCAAATAGCCAATGAATGAGACTTGAAATGTAATGGCAATAATAATATTGCGAACCTCTCTTAGAGAAGGATCCGAGCTTATAATCGTTTCCACGTAGGGAGTCTCATTTACACAAAACCTGTCCTTTATTTCATCCGTAAGCGGTTCACACATCCCATTGTCATCATTCAGTCTCTCAAAGTATAAATGGCGAATTAAATTCCACGTTTCGCCTTCTTTTCGGAGCAGATTTTGAAGCTAAAAGTCAAATAAATGTATTTATTATAATAAGGAGGAAGACAACCAATATTCTCACTTTAAAATTCAAAAGCGATAGAAAGAATTGACATAGGTCTAAACTCATTACCTTGCGAAAATTGGTTTCAGAAATATCTGTTTGATTGGATTTTTGATGAAGTAACGCCATGTCAATTTGACTCATCCAAGCATTGATCACTTCAAAAATTTGAGATCTATCTGTCATACTTTGGATGATTACTTGAAATTGTAAGTGCATGGCTTCCATTGCTATTTCCACATAGAATAAGAACATAATATTAGATTTAATCAATTATTTTACCTTCACTAAATGTACATAATAATATGCCGGACATTCTTTTCACTTTTATCAAATACCTTCAAGGTAATCCTCTACTCCAAACATGGACGCTCCCAGCGTCATTCGCCGGTTTCTCCCCAGCGTAGTTTCAAACTCGGAAGGCTCTACCGCTGACCTCCCTCCATCATGGGTTAGCATTGACCTCGTCTCCTCAAACACCTGTTGAATCGGATAAGCATAGCTCTGACGATTTCGGGAAACACTCTGCCTTATCGAGAGTGCTCCAAACTGACTGGGTTGTTCCCCGTCTCGGGGTGGAAATGGTGTGGACGTGAACATCATAAAATCCTTTTGTCTAAAACCACCACCACACGTAAGCTCCAATCCTTCCACCAGCTCCTCTGGACTAATCCCTTGAGTCGATAGCTTACCCCTTCAAAACAAACAAATAAACAACATGTCAATTTAATCACTGGTTTGAACTCTTCATTTGTCCCTAAATAATTAAGACAACGGTAGCAATTAAGGATTAACTTACCAGTTAAACAAGTTTCACGGACAAAGGAACTCGGCAAATGAAAGCTAACTCTGATGACCGGTCTCGGTCTCCTCACCTCACTTAAGTATAAAGAAGCTGAAGTAGCAGCTATTAATTAAAGCGATTTACAGACTAATAACCGTTAATGTACTCAGTAGTGGTGTGAAAAGCTCTTAAGAAATGGGTAAAATTGAAGTGATACTAATTAAATTGTCATTAGACAGCACATTAGCACATTGGATTGGAAAGAAAAGACGTTTTGATTTTGATGCCCCAACTAAAAAAATCCCAAAACATTTTGTAGAGCTGTGCATTCGCATTCTCCAGATACACTTTTCATTCACCCAAGTGCCGCGTTCTCTAGCAAACGCTGCAGGAGTCTTTTGGGGTGTTCTCAAACAAAGTTGTGCAAGACGACAACGTTGCGTTGCTTGTTCCCCGAATTTCTCGCTTCTCTGATACTTTGTTTCTGGTGAAAGTTTTGTTAGGTGATAACAGAAAGTTGTGCTTTCATTATCGTGTACTTTCATACTTTCTTTTTTTTGCAAAAAAATGTTAAATGTCCGTCATTAAAATTGTGCTTATGATGCAGATAGCAGCATAAAATCGTGACTATTTTGCACAGCTAATTAAATTAAGTCTTCAATTAAAAGAAACGGTCACCCGTTCAATTGCCCACGTCATCATTTTGCATAGAGAAAGTAAAATTACTTTTGTTAGGGAGCTCCAATAGCCCAAATCAAAAATGAAATCTCAATTATGTTAAATTCATTTGTCACCAATGTCATATTTGTAATTAAATTTCTTAAGGTTTTTATTGCTATCTTTTAAATATTCATCTGATATTGATGTTCAATGTTGTCGAGTATACAGGACTCGGGAGATATGCCTTATAGTTAAGATTGCATATTACTTTGGATTTTGGATCGGGGAAATTGATGAAGGGGAAAAGTGTAACCACGCATTTTGGGTAAAAACTAAGAAATTCGTAGACAGTCGGAGATTCATAAGTATTTTATTTTTGGATATTCAAACAACCGCATGTAGGATACACCTGTTATTATAACAGCTAGTAAGCGATAGCATAGGTGGGTAATATTTTTTTTATACAATCCTGTTCCTGTACCTCTCGACTGGATCCAGCCTTGAGCAATTTCACAAAACCCTTTACCACAGACTTCAACTTCGACAAACACACATAAATTAAATTTGGATAGGCATTTTATGGACATATCGTTATTGCGCAGTAGTTTTTGATATTTTGTTTATTTTATGTCTAGAGTTGTTTGCAAAAGATTTCCATTTCACTCGACAAAACCAACAACCACACAATACCGAATAACAATAATGAAAGGCCATAAAAGTTGCTTTATTGTCCATCTGCCCTTCACCAGTTTCGCTACATTAATTGGCGTTTTATACTCCAAATCCCAAAACTAGAATATTATACGGGTATAATGTGAAAAAGCGAGTAAACCAGTAAAATAAACACTACTGGCACGGGTTTCATTCCTATTATTTTCCTTATCAAATTGATATTATCAGGATGCCCCAACTGTCCTGTCCAGTACATTCCCAATGCCACATCATTTCCCATATTGCCAACCAAGAAAAAACAAAAACATTCCATATGCTCATAAATCCAGCATTTCCTCCATACGTTCGCAAATGTCTCTCAAAGCATTCATAAAAATCCTGCTGTTCCTCCTGTCCTTCCTTTATTTCCCATTCTCCAGAGAAATCTTTCATATATCTATCACATTTTACATCACCCCGTGCAGAGCCATCATTGCCCATTTAACAACATTTTCCCTTTTCTATTATCCTACGTCCTTTAACAAGTCTTTATGAAACTTGGAACAATGTTTTTCCGCTCCTGTTAGTATTACATACTACAATGCTTGCTTTTTCGCTTTATTAACTTTCGAAAGCCTTTAGGCTTCATAGAAAGTTAATGCGATCATCATCCTGTCTGTCTGTGTGTGTGTCTGTCTGTCTGTCAACACGATTTCTCAAAATCCACTGGACCGATTGACTTCAAATTTCACATGCAGACTACTCATGACAAGAGTAAGCCACTGTATCTTTTTCAGCCCCCTACCACCAGCGGTACCGGAGATATGGGGGTCATCAAGGTCACATGCTTTTTAAATGGGAATTTTTTTTATTGCATTCTGATACAACATCAAAAGCGGATCATTTTTACCCATACAACCAAAGGTCAAAGGTCACCCTAAAGATCGCCAGAGGTCAAATAAAATTTTTATTGCATCATCTGATACAACATCAAAAGCGGATCATTTTTACAGATACAACCAAAGGTCAAAGGTCACCCTAAAGATCACCAGAGGTCAAATAAAATTTTATCGCATCATCTGATACAACGTCAACAGGGAATCATTTTTTAAATGCTGAATTTTTGCTCAAGACTGCTAATCACTTCTCATGCGGCGTTTAACTCTTGCGATTGCAGTCTTACCGAAGTTGGCGTTTATATATCCCGAAATCATCAGAGAACCCCCGAAATCATCAGAGAACCCCCGAAATCATCAGAGAACCCCCGAAATCATCAGAGAACCCCCGAAATCATCCGATAATCCCCGAAATCATCCGATAACCCCCGAAATCGTCTGATAACCCCAGAAATCGTCTTATAACCCCCGAAATCGTCTTATAACCCCCGAAATCGTCTTATAACCCCCGAAATCGTCTTATAACCCCCGAAATCGTCTTATAACCCCCGAAATCGTCTTATAACCCCCGAAATCGTCTTATAACCCCCGAAATCGTCTTATAACCCCCGAAATCGTCTTATAACCCCCGAAATCATCTGATAACCCCCGAATTCGTCTGATAATACATCAAAAATCAGCTGACAACTGATGTGACACTTCAAATCATTTGATTGTCTTATATAGCGGGAGCTTTCGAAAGTTGCATTTCATGGTTTTTACACCATTCTAGTTACGCTCGTTTTGCAAACAAAAAGAAAGCCACTACACCATACCAGTAATTTCCTGCAGACCTCCAGAGTAAGTACATAGTACATACGAGGGGATAGTCAGACCAACATTTTCTCTAAAATAATATGCTTTTCTCTTTTATCTTCCTCGCATCCTGTGTATTAAAAATAGTTTTTCACTTCATGTTTAATTTACTGTCTACTTTCACGGTTGCAACAACCTTTTATTATAATATCTGCAAACAGTGCTCTTCACATTGCGTGCTCTCATCTCTCTCAGGAGAATGGAAAAGGAACGCCGTGTACAACAAACAAAACGAAATGACGTCCTTTCTCTCCCGCTACCCCCGCATTTCTTTCACGAGTTAAAGGGAAAATGAATATAATAAAAAGAAAGCTGTTGATCCAGATGCTGGAAAGCAGCATGTGTCTCATCATCTCACCACCACCACCTCATCTTCATAATCTTTTAGTAAGCTTTGCAGCAGCAGACAAGTTCCCATCATGAAATGCATGACATGAGACGAAAATGATCTAGTTAAAAAGCGGTAAAGAAAGTAAAAAGGTATCATGCATTAGCTCTGTACTTCATGTAAGAAGCCATTCTTTATTCAGAAGAAGATGCTTTATTCAAGAGCACGTTCTTCTGGGAACCCTTTTTCACAAAATTCATGTATGCAAGTTTTGCAGGCATCAACATGGACAAAATATATTATTCATGGTAGATATAAGTATGTAGAAAGAATACCTTTTCTTACGCCTGTAAAATCCACATTACTCCTTTTACGCATAAAAATGGTATGCCCTTAAGCTGAATTTTTGTTGACTTGCCTTTACCTTGCCTTTTGCCATCATAATAATAATATCAGCAACAACCTAGAGACTTGCTAGCAGCTGGTCGGTTTTTCTTTAGTTTTGCTTTAGAGCTGCATGATGATGGCCTTCTATCCTTCATTTGGCCAAACACCACAGCCAAGTCGAGTATTCATTTCATACATCCTTCCTCATAGAAGCTCTAACTCTTTAATAATTTTTTTGTGTGCTGCTGCATTGCACACGGTAATATTGTAGCATTATAGGAAGGATAATAAAATAACTACGGATGATCATCTCGATCTCATGACTATTGATATGATGATAAGACTAGCGAGTAGTAAAACTCTATACATTGTGTTATTATATAGGACACACTCTGTGAGTAAAGTATTTTAGCTGCCACAATATTTCTGTCGTGTAGTACCTTAATACAGCTTTGCTCTCACATTTTGTGACAAGCTGTAAGACTAATTTAATAAAAACTTTCCAACTGTGAGTAAAGTACCTAAAATGAATATAAAAACATAATATTTTGGCAATAGGAATAGTCTCGATAATACTGCGCTGTAAATACATGCAGAGAGAATAATATAATATTATGATTGACTTTTCGTGAGCGCTCATATTTCCTTCTTCTCCTCCTCCCACTCATTTTTTATCACGATCGTAATTTTTATCCAGATCTAATATTACAAACATGAACAGACACACGACATCAGCGCTTGTCGCATTGTGTTTCTAGTGCTCTGCTGTTAACCTTTCATTTCCACCCTGTCATTATCACATTCTCGTCCATATACTCCTCCATCATTCTCACAGTTTGTATAACTTTCTGTGCTGCCATAATGTAAAAGTGTGCTCACGAAAAAGTGTGAACAATGTTTAGCATGTGAATACAATGACTATTCCGCACAGTATTTATCCTTCTGGATAAAACGCACCAAATGGTTTCCTTTTGGGTTCACAGCAGCAGTTTTGTTAAGTTTGGAGTAGAGATACGAATGATGAGTAAATAGTTGGTTCGAACAAGGTGTTTAATAGAAAATTTTATTACCATCATTGTGTAAAGTGCGCATGCAGCTCTCGTGTGACTGTTGCTTCCTTTGTGCAATAAATTAAGCCAACTGTTAAATGCCATCATCATAATGACATGATCGACTGGAAACATTAAAGAGATACATAGGTGTGTCAGGTAAATACTGCTTGGCAATATGATAATGATAACAGAGATAAAGATGTGAGTTTTGCAATAGAGAATTTATTAGTTATCATTTCCATATTACACACACACAAGCACAAGAGGCAGAGTGTGCTTATGACAAACATATAGATCAACATCACATCAAAACACTTTTAGAGCGAGCGATTTACTTGTAAATGGGAAAATTTTTACGGTGTAACCGTTGTGTCAGGATCAGGAGACCGTGTATTATCATCCTCATCATCTTTAACTTTGTTCGCTCGTGGAGAGACGAGGAATAAGCTCATTTACATTTATAAACCTAAAGCAAGGTTTCTGCAGACTAAGCCTGAGCTATAGTCCATGACTATATGTGAGGTTTCCATTAATGAGCGTCTGCACGCATACACATAGAATGAGCCATAAAACACTAAAATGTTGAGGATGATAATGACGTTATGATGATGAAGATGAGTATTGAACACAACTGTGTATTAACCACATAAATATTTTTGATGGTTGTTGTGTGCTTTAGTTTTACTCACTGCTACTGAATCTGTGAATCAGTAAACTTGTATGTTAAAATCTCTATGTGCTGCATGATGAGCTATGCGCATATGTACCAAACTAACGTAAATTTTATTTATGCTGTTCTGTGTAGAACTTAATTTGGGTGTTGTCTGCTGCATCAATTATTATGGATATCTTCTTCTCTGCTACCAATAATACATTGCCGTTCTGAACGAGAGAGTTTGAACATCTCCGTATCATCATCATCTTCATCATTTTACCTAAGAAAGGTATTAAGCTGCTTGAATGACCGAGTGGATAAGCCAAATAGCAGAGCAGTATTAACCTCCTGTGGTCTGGAACTCAAGGCTGGGCTTGGTCTTGTAGAGCTGAGATAAACCAGTTTGCAGCATAGTATTCCACAAGTATTTTTTAAATTCCTGGTGGACAGTGGTCGTTGAAAACGGAAAAACTGAAAAAGGAGTGATATCAAATGAGGTACAAAAAATATACTCTTTTCACTTTCCCGTTGTATTTACTTGTGCAAAAGGAGATTTTTAAAAGGTCTTGTTTGTTTAATCAAAATTTTAGGAGCAGCGGGGCTATTAAATAATATAGTCCAGACAAATATAAATAGCCTTTTTCTTGGGATAAGGCCAGTCCCATTATAAAGGACCCATCATGTCGTCCTTGTTTCAAAGCGAGGAGATGACCCTGTGTCAACTCTTCCTTCAGTCTGAAGCAGCGTACAGTTGTGTCAGTGAACTGGGAGAGTTGGGACTCGCCCAATTTCGTGACGTAAGATAACCATATTATCATAAAGAACGCTTAGCAAAACATTACGTGTGTACTATCGAGTCAGACTTTGATTAATTTTGTTTTGCATTATTAGCTGAATCCCGGTGTGAACGCGTTTCAAAGAAAATTTGTAAATGAAGTCAGACGTTGCGACGAAATGGAGCGGAAGCTCCGCTACCTGGAGAAGGAGATAAAGAAGGACTCGATTCCCATGCTGGACACTGGTGAAAATCCTGACGCCCCACAGCCAAGGGAAATGATTGATTTAGAGGTAGGGAAAATGTTTGCTATGAATATAATGGAGCAGTTTATTCAATTTTAGGTTTTTCAATATGACTATAATAGACTATCGTGTCCTTGATAATCATTATATGCTGTTTTCTATTAAAATTGTAGGCAACATTTGAAAAACTTGAGAGTGAGCTTCGAGAAGTCAACTCAAACTACGAAGCTCTCAAGCGTAACTTTTTGGATTTGACTGAGCTCCGACACATTCTCCGAAAAACGCAAGTCTTTTTTGACGAGGTAAGTGTGATGCTTTCATGTCATTATTTCCAGCTCATTACAACAACCTGATAAATAGTCAACTACATACTACTAAAAAGAACTATGTAGGCTGCTTCAAAAGTTACAAGACAATATTTATATAGCAAGTTAACAAGAACTACAATTTCTGTAGAATAGAATAGAAATGAATGACATTATTTACATTTTTACATAACATTTGAAATTTTTTAGTTTAGCATGATGATATATACAAAAAGGAAGTAGTAAGTTCAACAAAGCCTTTTCAAGACAGGTTGAATGTACCTAATTTAAATTCGTACATAGAAACTTCATTTTTTGCTATTTTTGTTCTTAAATGCATGGTTATGTGTTTTTGTCTACTTGTGCCACTAACAACTTATTGTGTTTGTCCTTCGGTAGTGGAATCTGGACTTTACTTCAAAGGTTCGTTATATCACGATATACCTATATGTGTTTTTAACAAAATACAAAATAGCTTGTCGTTTTTGTTCAAAAGCGCTTTTCTGATTTCTGATCTGATTTTTAAAAATATTTTGATTTGAATTCTCTAAAAATTCAACCAGCATTTCTACTTGCACTCGCCACACTATACAGCATGACACTACTTTAACTTATATAAATGCACCTGCACTCTCATTATTGTTACTGCACACTATGTTTGTATTGTTATTTGTTTTGTTTTATTAGCTTGATTGTTAGTGTTTTACATAATAATGTGCACACTCTTACTTTACCATCATGCATTTCGCTTACCAGTTTACCAGACAGTTTAATCACCAGTTTTGTTTAAATGCGTATCTGATTCCACATGTATACCTAGTTTTGTTTAGTATTTTAAAAGTGACACAGCAAAGCATGTTAAAAATTTTTGGGTAGTTATAATGAAGTGAACTAGCAGATTTTTTAGACACATAATAAGCCATACGAATGAAGAGTTCATTTTGTTTTTGTGAGAACGTGTTGCATGAGTTGTATGCACCCCTGCATGTCTTACGTCAACTTCCGTAATAAGCTTCCCGAGAGACATAAAATATGTTTTATTGGATGGTGACCCCTTTTCACCAATGAGGATGATCCAAATTTCTCGGATCCAATTAAAAAAATACTCCAATTTTTTCAATATTCTCTGTATTTCGGGTGACGGTGTGCAATGATGCATGTTAATGTTATTTTTCGGGGCCTTGTGTTGGTTCAGATGGGAGCAGTAACAGGATCTCCAGGACATTTGGTTGCACAAACACCTTCGACACCGGATGATGAGCATGTTGGTCTGCTTTCAGAAGAGGGGATGGGTCGTGGACACACGGCTACAGCAAAATTAGGGTAAAAGTTCAATGTTATATGTATGTATTGGCTACTGTCGTTTGGGTAAACGTATAAACATTGATATGCAATGCAATACAAAGTGTACAAAATTGTTGTCTCCTTTTTTCGTTCAGTCATCATCATCTTTTAAATGTACACGGTTAAGGTATATGGTTATCCTCAACTGGTCTGGTGGTTTGTGTATCATGCGGAAACAATGATTTTTTATTATCATTCGACTATATACTGTCCTCTCTACTATATCTACTACTCTTTACAAATCTTGTTTAATGTCATGTCATAACTGTCATAAATGTCCCGTGTTTAATGTTTCGTGTCGCAGTATTTTCACTGGCATATTATAACATAGCAATTATTAACATAACATACTTTAGGTAATTTTGGTGATGGTTAGTTAGTTAACTATTTTATAGAGGAACACATAAGATATAAAACAGTCTAGAGATAGTCATTTTCTTTAGGCTAATAATATTTATATACATAATTTATTTATTTATATAATTTATTACACCAAATCCCGAAAGTACACGCAATGATTACAAGCTTTTTTAGAAAATGAAAAGAATTTTTATACTTCAAATCGTAGAAATCAGAAAGAACTGCTTTTTTACTCGTAATAACGCAAGAGCAGCGGCGATAATGTTTTATGAAAAATAAAATATGTACCTAAATTTCATATTATAAAGCGTGGTGAGGGCGATGGTCAGTCAGGAGGTCCATCTCAGGCTAGCCAAAATTTGGAAGAGGCAAATTTCTCGGGAAGGATTGCTCCGGGCAATGCCCCGGCTCAACTTGGGTGAGTTGTACTTTATAACAAACGACGGACACAACGAACGCTGTCTTTTATACATTCCAAGCAGAGAAGAAGGCAGACAACTACAAGGACATTTAAAATTGTCAATTTGAGGGGTGAAAAACCACCTTTTACAAAAACCCCTGTAAAAATATGTATCAAAGTATCAATGTTTGAAAATCTGTTAAATCCCTGTATAGTTTTAATTGTCAGCCAGACGACATGACAGGCTGTTATATTGTTGCTTCGAGTGCCCTTTTCCCCTTCATTGTATAATTTGTAACTAACAAACAACACATTTCAGTTCTTATAAAACTGAAAGGCTTCGTATATAATAATATGTGCATAATTAATATCACATGAAGGGATTTAAATGAAAATGAACAGGAATTTATTATCATTTTTTTGCGACAATGACATTTACAAGATGTTGAATCAATGGCAAATGTGAGAATGTGTGTACCGTACATGCCAGTGACCTTGAAAATTAAATTAATGTTCCATACCTAACCGTTACAGATTTGTCGCTGGTGTAATTCTACGCGAGCGTCTTCCGTCGTTTGAGCGCATGCTTTGGCGTGCATGTCGTGGTAATGTTTTCTTGAGACAGGCTGAAATTGAGTCGCCATTGGAAGATCCATCATCGGTAAAAATCATTAAATGATATTGCTAATCTCTACAAATATCGGACGCATGATTCTCATAGAGAATTTCTCTATATTCGTAAATGTGCTTTATGCGTTTTGTAGGGGGACAATGTTTACAAGACTGTCTTCATCATCTTCTTCCAAGGAGATCAATTGAAAGCAAAGGTGAAGAAAATTTGCGAAGGGTTCCGCGCTACACTTTATCCCTGTCCTGATAACCCACATGAACGACGGGAAATGTGCATTGGTGTGATGACCCGTATTGAGGATCTTAACACGGTAGGATAAAACTGAATGTATGGTTTAGTCGATCGATAATTTGTAGTTTGCATTATGAACTGATTTACTTTGTCATTTTCCGTTTTAGGTTTTGAATCAAACTCAAGACCATCGCCATCGTGTGCTTGTCAGCGCTGCCAAAAACATTCGCAGTTGGTTTGTTAAGGTGCGAAAAATTAAAGCAATCTATCACACCCTCAATTGTTTCAACGTGGATGTTACAGAGAAGTGTTTGGTCGCTGAGTGTTGGATCCCTGTGGCTGATATAGATAACATTCAACTAGCGCTTCGAAGAGGAACAGTAAGATATTATTAGCTCCCATTTTTAATACAAATTAAGCTTTAAGATATTTCTTGGCTAAATTACTAATTAATCAATGTTTCAAACGTAGGAACGTGCTGGGTCTTCAGTTCCTCCAATTTTGAATCGCATGAACACTACCGAAGAGCCACCAACTTATCATCGTGTCAACAAGTTTACTCGAGGCTTCCAAGCCCTCATCGACGCTTATGGGATTGCCTCTTATCGGGAAGTGAACCCCTCTCCGTATACAATCATTACTTTCCCCTTTCTTTTTGCTGTGATGTTTGGAGATGCAGGGCATGCCCTCATTATGCTTTCCTTTGGCGCATGGATGGTAATCTGTGAAAACAAGTTGGGAAAGATGAAAAGCACGAATGAAGTAAGTTGGATGATGCCTTGTTAGACCATTTCACAATGATGACAGGCTTCTGTTTCCAGTTGGGATAACGAATATTTTGAACATTTCAGATCTGGAACATCTTTTTTGGTGGTCGTTACATTATACTTTTGATGGGCTTGTTTTCGTTTTACACGGGCTTAATCTACAACGATTGGTTCTCGAAATCTCTCAACGTTTTCGGCTCGGTGTGGTTTGTGAACAGCACGCTGCACACCAACAAGACCATCTTTATGCACCACTTGACAGATAAGGATCTCATGTTAGATCCTAAAAACGCATTCATTGACAAGCCCTATCCCATCGGTCTGGATCCGGTCTGGCAAGTCGCTGAGAATAAGATCAATTTCCTGAATACGTATAAAATGAAGATTAGTATAATTCTGGGCGTGGTACACATGTTGTTTGGCGTAATGCTTTCACTCTGGAACCACATCTACTTCAGGCGAATGGTCAACATTATCTGCGAATTCATTCCCCAAATCATTTTCATGCTCTTCCTCTTTTTCTACTTGTGCGTCCTCATGTTCCACAAGTGGATCTGGTACGGAGCAAATATCCCAGACAAGGAATTTGACGAGCAATGTGCACCCTCCATTCTCATCTCTTTCATCAACATGGTTCTATTCAAGTATGGAGAAGGTGGAAAGTGCGAGTTCATGTTTGCTGGACAAAAGATTATGCAGCAAGTTTTCGTTGTTCTTGCGCTTCTCTGCGTTCCGTGGATGCTTCTCATCAAACCGTTTGTACTTCAGGCTGAGCACAAAAAGTACCATGGACTAAGTTCCAACGGCGAAGCTGGAAATCATAATAATCACGGTGCAGCGAAAATTAATCATGGCTCGGACGTAGAATCCGGTGAGAACTCTGAGCTGCCCACTCCAGTTGATGGAAACAATTCAGTAGTACCAGCAGCTTCCACAGCGCAAAGCTCTGGTGGTGGAGGAGGTGGACATGGCGGACATGGCGAGGAGTTTGAAATGAGCGAGATATTCATTCATCAGGGAATCCATACTATCGAATATGTCTTGGGATCTGTCAGTCACACGGCTAGTTATCTTCGTTTGTGGGCGTTGAGTTTGGCTCACGCACGTAAGTAAAAAATTGGGACAAAAATATTGAAATTACCCATTCAGATAAATGTATTTTGACAAGTATGGTATTTCTGTCGCATAGAGCTTTCTGAAGTGTTGTGGAGCATGGTGATGCGAATTGGATTGGCACAGAAGGAGTACTACGGATCTGTTCTCCTCTTCTTTATTTTCGGGGCCTGGGCTATTCTCACCGTGAGCATTCTTGTTCTTATGGAGGGACTCAGTGCTTTCCTGCATACACTTCGTCTTCACTGGTAAGTAAAATATTTTAAAAGCCATAATAAATTATGTATTATTTACAATGCAAACATTTTATTTTATCACTCCAGGGTCGAGTTCCAAAGTAAATTCTACACTGGAGCAGGTTATTCCTTCACTCCGTTTAACTTTCATGAACTCTTGGCGGAGGCGGAGGCTGCAGACGCCGCGGAATAAATATGATTTAGTGCAGTACTTGTTTAATCAATCAACTTTTCCGGTCTTATAAACAATGCATAATTATTAGTAGAAAGGAAATTATTTTTTTGTTTGATACATAAATCATCTTTACATCTTCTTGTTTTCCCAATCATTCCAGTAAAATTATTATGATATTATATTATTGCATGTCCATTGTTCACAATTTTTTGCATGCATTAGTATACTCCTATATACCTTTAGATTTTATTTCAGTTTGTTGAAGTAGTTCGTAGTGAATTATGTAGTATTCTAGTAAAGAACACAATTATAAATTAAATGCTTACCTGAACACTGAAACTAATGTTACATGTAATTTGCTTGTTTGTCACTCGCATTTCATTTCATTATTGCAGTACTTGAGGTATCAAGCACCTTACGGCATTGTTTTCGACTTTTGCTTCCATATTTAAAATATTCGGATGTTTGAACAAAGTTTGTAGAGATAAAACATTATACAAGTATGACATCACCCATCACCCTGTTTTTACAGCTTCATTTTTTAGAAAAACCTATCGAATATTACGCAATCGCTCTTTATTTGTATAACGCTTACATTTAATACGTAACGAGTGTAATTATTTCTAATTTGAGTTACTTAAATCAACCTGCTGGACGCGATAATCTCAAGTACCTATGAATGTACAATTTATTCTGATGTAGGTAGTTGTCTAGTGCGAGCAATCGAATGCCTCGTATACTTGTAAACCTGGCACTTCCATTGAATATATGTGATTTAATTGGAGCTTTCATTCAATATTCCTCCCACTTCAAAATTATGCGCTCTCCCCATTTGCTCTTCTGAAACACCCAACCTGTCACTTCATTTTTGCTTTGCCAACATTAAACTTTGTCTTCGCTAGATAAAAATAAATCATCAGAATAAGCATGACAAAAATACACACAGTGAATGAGCAAGACTTATATGCAGTTATACAAAACATAAAAATGTACTTAAACATTAAACCCTTTTCCACCCTCTGCGCGAAAATCGGAAACATATCGTACCTGTCCGAATTGAAAGAACCAATTCTTTCACCAAAATGTGAAATTACTTACAATTATAAATGACGTTTACTAAATTTAACCTTTGTGAACAATTTGAGAATTACTTTTTTAAACTGAAAAAAATAAACTTGGAACTGATCGGATTGCACCAATGAAATTTCTTTAGAATATTTTAGTTTTCAAGGCACAGTAAATACTATTCAGATTGGAGATATTATGACGTTAAGAACCAAGAACACACTCAGCGCTCCCTCATTTTTATGATATACGACTAAATAAACTAAATTGGCTAAATATTTTAAAATATTTAGCGATACTTGAAACTAAAAGTATATAAATTATTATGGTATTCTCTCTTTACCCCAAAATCATTGTTCCACTTCATTGAACGAAAGAATATCATATTGATTGTGGTTACATGAATGAACCGTGAGTTTAAGTAGTATTATGTAAGATAAGCAACAGATGTGGTACTTCAACTATACTTTCATTAAAGCGATTTCAATTGTATAGAGATAATTTAACATTTTAATTAACATTTCATGTACTTTTGTCATTTATAAAATTACTTTGTTTGTTGTTTGGTTATTGTTTGCTAATCATAAACAATGATAACAAGAAATATTGCGTTATAAAATAACATTAAGCATCAAATGTTGTAGAAATAAAGTATATTTAGATGCATTTTGAAAGCAAAAGGATTTATCGTATCAATCGTTTTTTATTCCAGGAAACATGTTTATTATGCAAAAACCTGTATTTATGTATTTAATAGTCGAACCGCGTCCAACTGGTTTGTTCGAGCAGCCATTCCCATATCACAAAATATAATCACCAGCAGAATTCAATTCCAAGCTAAATACTGAATGGTTTTCCTGTGGGGTTATGTGCAACACTTTTGCAACCACTTTGTTACTTGTTGACACAAGACCTCCAAACTGACAGACCATATCTGTCGTCAAGTCCCACTTGAGACCTGTAGAAGTATACCTGGTTGGCCCTTGAAAAGGTACCACTCCACAGGTAAAGTCGGGAACCTCCTCCTCAAACGATATGATGCTTTCGTGATTAGCTGGAAGCAGCCAGCTCAATGTGTCTGTGCTCAGTAGGTACACATTCGGCTTATCCGTGGAAGGATCCTCTAGGAATACATTTTTATGCAGCGTATTCAAATTGCCAATGATATGGTCCAGCCGTCCAGTAAACTCACAAATCGTTATCACACTTTTCTAGAATTATACAGAAACCATACATTATTTTTTATCGCATACTTTCAATTGCTTAATTGGTCTTAATTAATATGGGAGCATACAGTTGTAGCATGTGCCCCAGTGCCTTTTAGCTCTTCCTGTAGCACTCGCAAAGCTTTGGTAAAATCAGTCTCATCCTGATCCTCCGTCACGACTATTTTGCATTTGCTTCTTTTTGGATCCTTGAGACGATTCATGGAATCCTCTGTAATTGAATCAAAATCACCGGAAGCAATGTCCGGATATTTCACACTGTCCTTCACGTCATCAGGTTGCTTGTCCAGAAAACTGAAGAATCGGTTGGTCCCACCGTCAACAACGTGCCGGATAATGGCTACGAAAAAGAAAGAAGATTAACTCTAACATTATGAAAATGAGTGTCACAGCAATGATCAACATGTAGAATTATATCTTACCATTGTTCCAAACTTTCAAGAAAAACTCATCTTGCAGTTGGATTTCCCTATTGAGCAAAACCACAGTGTAATCGTTCGCGACAAATAATCGCTGTGGATTGCATTCTATCTTTTTCATGGTAATTTATACCAACCGAACCGAAAGAGCTAATTGCGCACAGTTAAAAATCACAACATAATAATAAAACTACTATTTATTACCAACGATCTATGTAAGAATATCAGATGCGGGCATTTAAAAACTAAGGAATAATACACAATGTTGTGTTCCTGTTCGTAAAGGCAACGATGAAAGCATGTAAAATATCTTATCACAGTTCTTTGCGTATGTACTTGACAGTCGGCAATGTAGCTAATCTTGCTGACGGAAAATTACATTATCACTTATCTGGACCGTGTCGGCGTGGTTTAGTTTAACCAAGTACGATATATGAAAAATGCATGCGAAAAAATGATTAGATTGAATCGTGAAGGGAAAGGGTGAACTTTCAAGGAAATATTTCCAGTTACAACAGCGGTAGTTGGACTTGGAAACGTGCTTGTCTTATTGGAACATTATTGAATGCAGATTGTATATGAAATGTGGAAGCTCCCACAGGACGTTAAAAATCAGCTGGATATTTTATAGGCAAATGATACCTTATATTAAATTGCTAGAGATGTATATAAAAAGTTTGTACTATATTTGCGCAATGTAAATACACACGCGATATGTAGTGTAAATATCTGCGTTTATTTCCCCTTTATCACCATTCACCATGCATGTTCATTGTCTACCGAAATCTCATCTCCGTCGACTAGTAAAGCAATTAGGTGTAGATAATAGTAAGTTGTAACGATGTACGCTATAGTACGGTGCTGCACTCAATGCGTTACGAACGAAAAGTATGAGTCAGCATGAATTGCATACTAAATGATTAAATCCGCTTTAATGTGGAGAGTGTATACACATGAATTTTTCTTCCCATGCTCCTACTCCCATTATCATGAAATTGGATTATTAGAATTTGTAGAATTCTTATCGCAGAATCATTGCACTAATGACACGTGTGAACTGTATCATTAATATGAAATATTGCTTCTTAGATAACGCGTACACGTGCTACACTTTAACCATAAACATAACACCAATTTTGCTGGATTAGCTCGTCTTTGTAGTCAAATGCATGAAGGAAGTATAGAGCTATTGCAATGACAGCTAATTTATATGCAATTTTATGCTATGCAGGTACATATTATGCTGAAAATAACGTTACGTTATCATGACTTTCTAGCATACCGTGTGAAGTTTACTTTGTGTCTTTTGTGGAGCAGGTGTAATTTTCGACAGTGCATGCATGCACATCATTAGTTCATGGGTACTGCTAGGTCACTAAATTAGGTACCTATTCCAAAAGGCTTTGTGAATTTGTGAACCCTATCCGACCTCCACCTAGACCTACAGAGATTTAATCCGTCAGTTGATATGCATATACAGACATTTGGTTCAAGTGTTCAAGTAAGCTCTTATTCAGCAAATCCGTTGTGAATATTTTTTGAGACTCCTTTCAATGCTACAATTTATTTACTCTTTGGGAGCGTACTGGATGCCGATGAACTTACATAAAGCTTGCTTGAAATAGTATTTTCAACGTTTACAAATGATACGCGTGGATAAACTATTTATTGTATTAAAAAATGTTATAAGTAGGTATAATGTTTTAAGTAGTATGTGAACCTTTGGTTTATTTTGACTTTTTTTATTCGAGCTTGAAATAGAAACCTGTCTCTTAATTCTTATACATTTTTTCCTTAAAATGCCCAGTTTCATCATTAAAATTGTTAACTCAGCAAAAATATGGTCTCGTCCTCGCCAAAACCTGCTTCCGTGTCCATCTGATAATGGTTGCATGTGATTTTGATAAAATAATGGCCTTCTGTATGGATTTTATGAATTTGCTGAGTGAGTGAGTATTTTCAGTGCCTATTTTCTCATGAGATGATGATGATAAAGCATTTTATTATTGGTAGGATCTCCATAATAAGTGCTTGCTATTTAATTGCAGGGGTTAATGAAATAATGATGAGTGGACGTGGAAAATGTATTCTGTTTTAGCCGCTGATGTACCGTGCGAACTGTCAATTTACTACTAATGAAATTTGTGCTGCTTCTTATGATGAAATTCAAAGTTGCATAATTCTATTTTTTATTTGTACAGTGCTCATATAGGTAACTTCTGAGAAACCGATAGATAAATAATTCAATCAGTCAAAAATTAGCACTATAAGCCCTTAATTAAACGCTACATTTAATCATCCTTGAAATGTACGTTGAATCCTATGATCACATATAAAGCTCAACAATGATCGAGAACCAACGAAAAACGTTCTTTTGCTGACCATGCCCTTGTGATTTTTTGCATGTAAATTTTCGTACTACTGCCTAAAACTTCCACTTCCATTACTACGCAAAAAAAACTATTCCTTTATCAGCGGCATTTCCTAAAAGTTCAGATTGGTGCTGTTGCACTGGTCAATAAAAGAGATACCCTGAACTTGTAAAGATTTCAAGGCAACATTTATCAAGGCTATCTGGCATCTTGTATAACGACTCGTTTAATTATAAATATAAATATAAACATAAACCGACGCAACAACATAACACAAATTCTCTTGGGCTTCGCAGTCAAAAAGTGATCAAGGCAATTTTTTTTCGTTGAATAATAAAATGCGCGCAGGTACCAGCTAATTTGTAAAGCGTACTGCGTACTAGCGCACATGAACCTAGGTATATGTAAATACATAAAAATGACGCTCATAAGGTACTAATTTAATACGAAAGATGTTTTGGACTGCATGGAAGGATATTATACCCTTTAAATTCCTCCCCCAACACATTTGCATCATATTTGGCATCCCTGTATAAAGAATATACACTAGAGATATAAAATTTTGGTAGTCTATCCTTTAAACATTGAATGGAAAATAATTTAATAATGTTGTTGAAATAACAGTTTTATGGCCGACTGAAAACGTTGATTGATGCTGTTATACATACATCATTTGAGTGTGTCGACAAATGAAAAAAAGCTGTTCAAGAATACCTACTGTTTATCTAGTTTTAAATTAGATTTTTATTACAGTATTCAGACCAAGACGTCATGGTCAAGTTGGTCATAGTATTTATATGGAATCGCAAATGCAATTTCATTTGCTAGACAAAAATTACGCTTGGAACCGTGCGGTCGGTGGTCTGCAAGTCTGGATGTTTTGTTGATACTTGGAGGAAGTAAATACAATAAATACAAGTATTATCTGACGTCTTTCTACTTTTCATCGAGTAAAAATAATTTGCATATAATAATAAGTTTCACAAGGGATGATCTATTATTAATGATCCTATTTGATTTCTCCCATGAAACTTGTTGTTGGTCAAGACTCTCTGTGCAATAAATCGTATAAAAAGAAAAGCGTCAGTTTTTGTGATCGTTAGTATATGTGATCTCATCTATTCTCTTTGAACCCTGACTCTTTGTTGAAAAGTTTTATTTTGACCAGTTAGAAAAAAAGTCATTGGAAAGATTGTCGCATGCAAAATGGCTGTAACAATGAAATCACTTGGAAGTGGAATAGTGCTACTGTGGGTTTTGTTTTACTACTTGTCTGTGAGCACCGTCGCTGTCGTTGGAAAAACTGCTGAACAAGATCTGACGTTGACAGGGAAAGAGCTCAAGGCGTTAATGGAGGTAAATTTTCATGACATTCCACTAAATTGAGTTCGAATTGAATATAAAGGAAGCGTGGGTTCACAAATTATTGTCACATGCCTAATCTTTCTTATCTTCTAAAGTTTAAAAAGATTGTGCTCCCCAAGCTGGAAAAGGAGCACGCTTATATGAGAACGGATATTTACTTGATACGATGGCTGAGAGCTAGAAATTTAAATGTGCGACAGGCAGAGAATATGTTGATGGATGTAAGGCTATCAAAGCATTTGACTAATGACTGATATATTTTCTAAGTCTGAATTAAGGACTTTGAGCACAAATTGTCGATTTTTAAATTTAATTTTGTGTCTTATCCCTTGTAGAATATAAAATGGAGAAAGCAGTATAACATCGATGGAATTCATGAAGAAGACTGGTCCGACTTCTTTCAGGATTATCCATACACAAACGATACGTTTGACTTGGAAGGGAGACCAAGTTTGTGACCAACATTCAACTAAATGTTTTATGTTGTAACACTGCATACGTATGTAGAGCATAATATAGAAATATGTTTATTTATAGAATAATTATTGTTTCAGTTGGGGCATTCAGTTTGTCGGATTGGGATTTCAGGAAAGCAATTGCATCCGGCAATCAATTGCGTTTGTTCCGTTATATGATCAAGCTTCTCGATGAAGCAACCAATGCCGTTCTCAGATTGCAAGCCGAAGGGAAAATGGTGACTCAGTGGAAAGTTCTTATGAATATGGACGGTTTTAATTTAATTCAACACGCGTGTAGTTCATGTAAAAACCAATCAATTAATACAGAAAATGACCATTTTGAACTTGCAACTTTAAGGAATAATCATATGAATGTATACTTCATAGGTCTACCAGGATTCTCGTATTTTGTTCAAGCATATGAAAATTTTTATCCGGGATTTGCAGATGCCATTGTAACTATCAATAGTAAGTGTAACCGTTTTTGTGCATTGCATATATTTTTAAGCGAGGACAAGAAATATTTGAGAATCTTCTCTTTACGCGTTTAGCCCCATCGGCCTTCCAAGTCGTTCTTAATCTTGCCCGACCTGTATTCACACCACAAACAAAGGACGTTCTTAAAGTGTTTGGATCCAATAAAGAACAATGGATGGCGTACCTGGACAAAGAAATTAGCCGCGACCAACGCTATCCTGAGTGAGTGAAAGTAACAAATCAAGAAAAGTTTACAACACCAATTAGCATTTATATATCTGTACTTTGTTTCTTTTCTAGATTTGGAGGCACAAGAAAAAACAAGTTTTAGGTGGAGAGGGGGGAAAACATTTTTCCTCATAGACTGTTCAACTTTTTAAACAACTTTTTATTTGTTAAATTATGCTAGGTATTATAATTAACTTGTACAAACGACAATTCAACCAGTAAATAAGTTGCTATTTTTATACTTCACGAAAACAACTTTATAAATAGTACGCAACATTGAAACCATTATATTGTATCAATTTGTTAGGAAAATCTTGTGCGAAGGTTGAAACCAGGCTCCAGAATTGTGTCGTCTGACGTTCATAAGTGCATCGCATGTACTGCACCTTTGCCCTGCTATCAATCAAAATCTGGTGACCTTCGCTCAATACTGTATAACGAGAATGTTTTAGGTCATAAAAAGAACGTAGATCGGGCAGGTTTCGTTTTTGAGATCATGAACTTTTCCTTTTTATTGAGCACGTTCCAATTATATCAGCCATGAGTTACACATTTTGTCGTACATTACAACGGCTGTACTCAACAACTCAACAGAATTGGGGCGCAACCTCGAACTTTTTAAATGGGTACGATTGCTCGAATGATGAAAGTCCCATTTATTTATTTACTGGAGGATTGGTTGGTTACATACTTAATTAGAGTTTCTCTGTTGTTGTTCTTTTATCCAGAAACACGTTTCATGTAACGTGTTCCGTTCTCATCTCATTCGCGTCATTACAACAACATGCAGCATGGATATACATGCTACACAAACATTGGAAGCGTGATAAATGAGTGACTTCACACACACCACAACGCAAAACGCACGTTGATCCATTCGAGCTAAAAATACATTTAATGTTGCTGTAGTCCGATTAACCTATGGCTGCATACATAATTTACATGCCCGTTTTTTGATGCCCATGAACTCAATGTACAAATGAACAGAAAAGCTTTACATTATATTACAGCAGCAGAGTGATAAGATTATAAAACTCGTTAATACCTAGATACGTCAATCACAATAATGTCCAGTCGAAATATTTAGTAAAATGGCTATAACTTTTCTTACTACCCGAAAAAGATATACATAGGTACCTATGTGCGTATAGATTTGCTTACGTACTACCGATTTATCAATTTGGCGAAAGCCGCAATTTTCCCGAGTGCATGACCGTTTGAGCAAATCATATCATGACTAAACAAGAATCATTAGATCATACCCACTTATAATTTCCACTTATATTGAAACAAATTATTTTGCAAAGCTGGAATTATCAAAGTCGTTTAGGGCCAATAGGCATTCCCAAGTTGAGTTCTTCAGTCGAACCTGGACCTATCTAATACACTCCAAATTATCTGGAATATCAATGTTACAAAAGATTCATGCCATAACTAACAGTGATAATAAGAATCGAAATGGCCGATTCCAGGACGGAATATCCAACCTAAGTTCAGCCCCTATGCCACGTTGTGTTAGTAGCAAAATTGGTAAGGGCAAATTCATGATGTATCGGAAGCTTTTACAGTATTATAGGAAACTTTAAGATTTTTTTTTCTCCGCGAAGCAAAGAAAAATATTTCACGCTCGACGAAGATTACCTAAACTTTCAATTTCAATGAAACTTTTGTTCGCATTGTTCGGAAAGTACATATGCGTATGTCTTAACAAAATACACTTGATGGAGTTCATTTCGATTTCATTTAGCTGACTTGCAAAATTTTGCCTGAAACATTGCATAAAACACTACTTAAGCACTTCCGTGTGTCGTAGTCGTGTACTACTCAATCGGTCATGCATGGAAATAACCTTGCGTTTCGTTTCAAGCATCTTTATTTTCCGCTTGCCACTACCTAATACAAATTTGCTACGCATTATTGTTATCTACTTTTTTACAAAAAGGAATTATCACAATGCCCCACATTGTTATCCATGTTCAATAGCCACTTCAGTTAAATCATGTTAACGAATTTATAATGAACTATTTACGAGCACTGAAATGATCTCGTTACAATTTTATTTTACGTTATCAAAAACAAAATGTTTTCGTTGAATGTGGAATTCGTAGTTGCTCACGCATGCAAAATTGCTATATGACCGGTTAGGGTGTCTTTTGCAATACTATGGACAACTAACAAGCTGTAGAAAATTCACAAACAGCTATTACACCTCAACCTAATTAGCTCTGTTATTCGTTGTCTGTTCACGGTGTTGGTCAGTGTGGCAGTGATACTATTAGAGAGGGTATGTGATAATGAATGAGATTTCTTCCTTGTGCTACATACCCTAATGAAATTCTTGAATATCGCCTATTCATGTTTGTATGAGGATCCAAGAATCTCGGGAATAAGCAATCGACATTTTTTATAAGAAAAAAACGCTACTTCCAAAGTAAATTTACATTAACTCAAATATTGGTAAACAACCTGGTCAGTGTTTAGAAATGAGCAAAAAACTCAACGTTCAATTAACTTCCTTCCAGTTCCTTCCTATAGGCAAGTTCCGTTACGAAGTAATATGCCAACTTGTTTAACGAGATTACTAATATTGTTAATGACCAATGCAATGTTGATGATTGATGACGAAGCGATACATGTCTGCTTAATATGATCAATTCTTCCGTCCGGTTCGTCATCGTCCATTAACAATACGAATACATTTCTTCCTGTTTACAGATCTTGTATAAAAACACGCTACAAGGGATATATGTCTATACTGCTGTAGACAATATGTCAGTACTATTGAGGATTGAGTCAATAGAAAACCAATCACCTATAGGTTCGTTAAGTAGGTAGTACCTACTAGGTACCACGACAGAATCACCAGTTCGTGGTTCATACCAGAACCAGACTGGAAAGTCAAGGTCGTACGTGAGTCACCAAACTTTGGTGACCAAAGTAAGAGCGGAGATGTACTTCAAACGGCCCCATTATATACAGAAAAAATGCAATTCTTGGAATTTGTTGTTGGCCACCCTCAAATCCACCGCTGTGCGGATAGCAATAATATATAGAACCACCTCTGGTTATCTTTAATCTTCTATAATATGTTCATCCCTTTACCACTACAAAACAGTTTTTTGCTGGATTGCACGTGTATACGATAAACATATTCTTGGGATTTTTTGCCAGGTATTCTGGTTTTCCTGCATGTTTTATGGTTATCTGCAATTCTTTAGAATTTTTTGTGAGCTGTCTAGCATTAATTAAGTGCATAATTTACCATACATACTGGCCCAATATATATCAACTCGTATAATTTGATGATGCCGACTTCGTTTCGAAAGGGTGGATGCGATGCTATGAAGGAGTTTTGATGAATTTACAGTACAAAAATGTATTATGTTGATTCATTTCGTTACATACCGCATAACACGTGTAGAAAATACCTACAGACAACGTAGGTAGTTTTCTACAAGCTCTGCATTACAATTACCTGTGATCATTTTGCTTTCATCTGTGCTTCCCATCCCTTTTTAATTGTTAATTGTATGAAATCGGACTGGACAGAGAATTCACTCTCAAACCGACGAGTTTTACCGATTCATTATCTGATTACATATTGCGCAGCGTAGAACACTTGAGCCTTGTCCTTTTTAGCAAAATAAAATTACCGTGAGAAAGAATTAGCTAAAAATATAATTTTGCCACTAAACTTATTAACAGTATTTCAATATGGGTGGATTCAGCACACTTGCGAGTACCGGTGTAGTGATACCAAGTCTTGTATTCTGTATTATGTTAAGTGTTTGTACGCCTATAGTGATTGGTGTGAGTGTGGAAGAGGATCTGTCAATGACAGGAGAACAGCTTCAAAGTTTAAATGAGGTAACTTGAGACAAAGTTGAAAGTTTAATGATAAAGGCTGGCATAACTGCTATTAATATTATACTGGTTTGTAAAGTTTAAGAAGATGGTGATGCCTCGGATGGAGAAAGAACTTGACTACATGAAATCAGACTTTTACCTGATAAGATGGCTCCGTGCAAACAATTTTAATTTGAGGGCAGCCGATAACATGTTGATGGAGGTAAACAGCTCTTAATAAACAACTAGGGATGCCAGCTGGCTACGCTCAGCAAATTTATTAATTATCATTCCCAAACATGGAAATCGAAAATCTGTTGAGTTAAACGTATAAATGTCTCAGTGTGCCCTCGATGTCGGTATTTGTTTCCGCAGCTGCATATCTCAGAATAGATACAATGCCCTGCTTCACGCATTTTACACCATCTCAAAATATGACCCATTCCCAGCATATCATTCCTCCCCAGCATATCAAACCTTTTCAGTAAGTCTCCAACTTTTCCCAGCATACGTCCTATGTTTGCAAACTTGAGAATGGGCACCTGCATTTAGAACGGGCACCTGCATTTAAAACGGGCACCTGCATTTAAAACGGGCACCTGCATTTAAAACGGGCACCTGCATTTAGAACGGGCACCTGCATTTAAAACGGGCACCTGCATTTAGAACGGGCACCTGTATTTAAAACGGACACCTGCATTTAGAACAGGCACCTGCATTTAGAACGGGCACCTGCATTTAGAACGGGCACCTGGATTTAGAACGGGCACCTGGATTTAGAACGGGCACCTGGATTTAGAACGGGCACCTGGATTTAGAACGGGCACCTGTATTTAAAACGGACACCTGCATTTAAAACGGACACCTGCAATTAGAACGGGCACCTGCAATTAGAACGGGCACCTGCAATTAGAACGGGCACCTGCATTTAAAACGGGCACCTGGATTTAGAACGGGCACCTGTATTTAAAACGGACACCTGCATTTAAAACGGGCACCTGCATTTAGAACGGGCACCTGTATTTAAAACGGACACCTGCATTTAGAACAGGCACCTGCATTTAGAACGGGCACCTGGATTTAGAACGGGCACCTGGATTTAGAACGGACACCTGCATTTAAAACGGGCACCTGCATTTAAAACGGGCACCTGCATTTACAACGGGCACCTGCATTTACAACGGGCACCTGCATTTACAACGGGCACCTGCATTAAGAACAGGCACCTGCATTGAAATACGCATTGAACTATAGCTATGCTATAGCTCCCAAAATACAGCGACACCTACTGGGTGATTTTGTAACTACTTCAAGCTATTCATTCTTGTAGTTCATATATTTGATACTGGGGGCGTCTCAAAGTGAGGGCGGCTTTCGGAAACGGTGCTTAATATATATGATGTATGCATATTACCAGTCATTAGAGGACATTGGTTGGATTGGCCTATTTGTATAGAACTTGAAATGGAGAAAACAGTGGAATATTGATGGAATACACAATGAGGATTGGTCTGACATGTTCCGAGACTTTCCATACACAAATGACACCTATGATTTTGATGGCAGACCTAGTGAGTACCAAGTACCAAATTACCAAATATGAGAGCATAAAAAGTAGGTATTTCGGGGAACATTTTACGAGTAATTGTTTCAACTTTTGTTTATAGTTGGATCATTTAGCTTTTCCGACTGGGATTTACGAAAAGCAATTGCTTCCGGGAAGCAAGTTCGCCTGTTCCGTTACTTGATTAAGCTCATTGATGAAGCTACTGAGCAAGTGTTCAGACTGCAACGTGAAGGAAAGAATGTGACGCAATGGAAAACATTAATAAACATGGAGGGTTTCAATTTAATCCAACATGGATGCGGATCCTGTATTTTTTTAATTAAATTGTTTTAGCTTTAATTATTAGAAAAAAACGTTAATAATCCTGTAGCATTATAAACATTCTTTCAATTTGTGATCATGTAGGTCTTCCTGGTGTTCCGTTCTTAGTACAAGCCTTTGAAGATCATTACCCTGGATTTGCAGACGCTATTATTACGATAAACAGTAAACAATCCGCCTTTCAAACATGCATAAAATACAAATAAAGTTGGTGTAGGTCCGTTCTGAGCACGTTTCATTCTCATTTATAGCTCCAGCAGCATTTCAGGTCGTCATAAATCTGGCCAAACCAGTGCTGTCACAGCACAACAGGAAAGCGCTCAAAGTTTTTGGCTTTAACAAGGCACAATGGATGGCATATTTGGACAAAGAAATAAGTCGAGATCAAAGGTATTGACAAATATAGTTTCCAAAAATACAATGTGTTGTGGCGGAATAAACAAGATACATCGATTTGATAACACATTTTTTTTACAGGTATCCGGAATTTGGAGGGACAAAACAGCCGAAACATTAGCCATTGGTAGAGTATTTGGATAGTTGATCACAGTACAATTATTTATTTTTATTTAAGTATAAACATTATTAACAAAATGTGTGTTTTTAACCTTAGAGCTGTTGTACATAATATTGCATTGCGTATTAAGTATACATATAATATCATGTTGTATTTTTTGTTACTTTGTTTTTATTTATTTATATGATGGTGTAACTCAGTAGTTCAATAAACCTAGGTTATGATCCAGAGTACTAATATAAAATATATTCACTCGAGCTTTTTTGACATTTCCGTATTACTAATCTTGCAAACCCGTCGTTTGACTAGACCCCTGGCATGTTTGCAAGTTTTTCTCAGAACTTGAGACATAATGAATGTGGATATAAGCGAGATGGAGAATATAAACAATAAAATATCGCAAGAGTAATACTGAAAAATGCTCATTTTTCGGGCGGGCGATTGAATGTAATTGGTAAGGTTGTGCTTAATTGTGTTCAGTACATGTTCAGTCCAATATACTGCAGAATCCAGTGGGGTTGTTTGTCGCTGACGGAATGCTCTTGAGATTTGTCTCACGCTTTGAGAAAAACTAGAAAAAAGTACACAAGTTTAGCCAAGGGGGTGAGTTCCATCACCAAAAATGTTTTGTCTGTTCATTACTAGCTTACTTACCTTGAGTCATTCAAAATCTGTTGAATAGCAAATGTCAAGGACTCTTCAGTCAATTGATTAACGTCCAGTTTCACTGCATAGCCTTGTAGAACTGCGTTATGTATATTTGTATCCTGATCTATAGAAAAAGGCATTCCTAGAACGGGAACGCCATGATACACTGCTTCTTGCATGCTCAGCAACCCCCCATGCGATATGAACAAGCGTATGTTGTCGTGACCTTTACCGATAAGAAAACATTGACATTTTGGAATATGAAAATGTATTACTGCTTCTCCTTTCTCTGTTAGTTAAAAATATAATAACTTTAGTTAAGTTAGTTAATGTACCCAAGAGATCCTGCTGTGAAAACCAGTCATCTATCCAAACATTCTCAGGTATCCCCAGTTGAGAATATGTCGTATTGGAATCTGGCTTCAAACCTGTCTTCCATTTTATTACAACCCTTTGCTGTAATTTTGAGAAAGCATGAAACAAGGTGCGGATAAACTCAACTGGGGCATTGTTGATATTGATGAGCGATCCAACGCTGAAGTATATAAAGCCATTGGGGGATGCTGATTTACTTATGAATTTTGCCAGATCCTCCATGAAAACAAATATGAAAAGGTATTTTTAAATCTCATTATTCAGAATATCATGAAATATGCCATTATTGCGGCTATAAAAATATTAAAATATTGTTCTAGTCAAACATATAAACTTACTTTACTGATGAGAGGCTTTGCTGGCCTGCAATGGATACCACCAACTTCTACCACATCAGGTAACAGTGGTCTAGGAAAATTCATCGAGTAGTGACTGTTCATAAATATCATTTGTGCCTCTTCTTCAATCTCAAAGATCCCTGGTAAATCATCCCCCAAGTACTCCCTGTATACTTTCTCCAGACTGGGCAGTACAATGAAATTGACGTACGCTCGGGCTAGTACAAAATGCACAAAATTTCTTAGCCTGCCCCAAAAGTGCATTTTGCCATTGGACTCGCTGTACCCTCTGAAGCTTATCACGGGGATGATTGACGGGGGTAGAAAGTTTCCCACCCTCTCTGCAATATATGATGGAGCTGGCATTGTGGTCACTTGTATAAAAGGAATTCCACTTTTATGTATAAATCCATCCAGACAGTTGGTCAAGAAATTATTGATTATGATCAAGTCGAACGCTTTCTGGGGCGACTTGTTCATCATGATGTTCTGGAATATCTCACTTTGAATAACTTTATGGCAGCCATTTAGCACAAACTTGAAAGGAAATTGCATGGTGTTCTTGCCATTCTTCATACTTTCAAATGGGTCGGGGTAGTCTAGTATTAACTCCCTTGCGGGGAGTGCTACCAGTTCCTCAATATGTGTACTTGCGAGGGGGTTGGACCAACGCCAGTCGGTCTTTTCGTTGGTGAGCACGGTTACATCATGACCCCTCTCTGCGAGTTTGGTTATCAGTGGTTCGAAAAGGAGTCTGTGGCTTGTCGTCGACAGAGGAAGTAAGAAGAGGATTCTTTCCGATGAAACATTTGTAACTGAAACTGTCAGAAAAATTGTCAAAACTGCCAAATAGTACAGGGCACATGTTGATGTTCTGCATGTTTTTCCTCCTGGATAGTTCGTTCTGGCCATGGTAAGGACCACAAATGAGTTGTGTCGTGATCGGTGTCGGTATCATTCGCGAATTGAGCGTGGAATTTGCAATGACACTTGGGAAAGTTATATTTATGGGGAGTTTTTTCCATGAGTGTGGTTAAAATTAGCATGGCTCTCAAGAGGTTTGAGATTGCAGAGGAGATGATACTTTTGCGTTTACGCGCAAATATTATAGCAAAATTACATAAATAATATTCTGTTGCTATTACGGTCTACTACGATGATGGACCAAAAGATACTTAACTGCACAATAATCTACCTACTTCAGAAGAAAACTTAACGCATGTGTATTTACAAATCAACACTCTTACTTACAACTTACTATTTTCTATCTGTCTATACGTGTGCTACGAACACTTGCTTAGCTATGGGCCCCATCATTACTATTATCAGTGTTTGGTTGAAGTTCATTTAATGCTACACATCACAAATCACAACCACGATTAGGTCGGTCGCGATAATTTTTGATATGCTCCCTTTCTTTCTGCTCGTTAACCTCATACCTCATGCAAAAAATGTTATAAGCTCCTCGTTACGGCTCATACAACAGATACACGCGTCCCTGTACTAGAAACAGAGTTGACAGAAACAGTTATACAACACGTTATGTATTAAGCTTACTTCAGTGTCATCAAATGGCAGATGATACCCAGTGCTTATGAAACTGAGTTCTCACGAAGGATGAAAAAAGCTCACAAATATATGCATTAAGTATTTTCATGGGATTGGTATGGGTCGTTGTTTTGCAAGATGAGACTCACTTTTTCATATGTATAAAAATTTTTTATTCATTACCATCAGCATCATAACTTAACCCCTTACTCCTTGATTTTACATATATTTTGGATTGGATTTAAAATACCTTTTGAAACGAAATGTGCTTTACAGTTATGGCAATCTTGTTGTGTCCAAATCCAAGTCATCATCATCGTCAACAACAAAATAACAAGGGAGATAACCACTATCATTATCATAATGATATCTGCACTATTTTGTGTAGTTTTAGCAAGTTATGATGAAGGGGAAGACTATAATGATGACGGACTATTTACGTCATGAGTCATGTCATGACAGGCGCCACTTGTTTTCTACATTGCAGTTACAATTGTTTCCTCTGCACTGAAAGTATTCGCCATGATAATGAAGTGTTTAAAAATCGGAACTTGTACAATTTTGGTTGAGCAATCCTGCATGATAATAGGTAAAAATATATCGTCAAGAGTTAATTTGGTGTACTTAATGATTATTTGGTGATTGGTAAATTGAATCCTGCAATGGAAAATCACAACCTAAAAAAGCCAAATTTTTAAATACAATGGACTGGTGAATTAATGCATTCCAGTGCTAAAAATGACCCAATTGTTCTCGCCCAAAAGTCATCCACGCCTGACGCCTACCGGCCGCTGTCATCATCCTTCTTGTTCCTCATCACCACAAACTTGTCGTAAGTAATGTAATGCACACAAAGTCAAAGTCCATGTTACGCAAGGTTACAAACAACGATAGCTTACACACATATTTATGGGATGATTTAGGATGATTTTTTTGGTTGGGAGATGCGCTGCTGCTGACTGACTGCTGCTGAATTGACTGATTTGTACCCGGTGACCCTTCCCCGTCTACAAAAAGGTGGTTGTTTAACTTGCGTTAGTGGGTGTTGGTGCATGCATGTGTGAAGAAAAGTATATTTTCATGGTATGATCATGTATTTTTATTCAGGACACGCCATTGTTAATGGCCTGTTCAAGTGGTTCTCAACGTTTTATGACCTGACGACACCATGAGATGGCCATGCCATACAGTTGACAGTACTGCGTTGTTCGGCAAAATGTAAATGTGAAAGATCGTGGTCTGAATTGATTTCATTTTAATTATTTAATTTTCACCGATGCCATCGTACTTTTCAATTGATTTCAACTGTGAACAATGCAATGATAAAGCATACTCACCCTCACCCCATGTGATTTACATACATCATGATTTTATAACATGGAACCTCCACTCACTTACAAAATTGACGTGACAGTTAATGTACGATTAATTAAATTATGCTTCTGACAGCGCAAGGGTGCATTAAGTTTGTGCATGGGTGTTTTTTATGTTTTTAATTTTATAAGGAATGCAATGATGAATTAATCAGCCAATTACGTATAATGGCAAATAACTTGCATGTAATTTATTTTGCCCGAAAAAAGCTTGCTCCGCAACTTTTGACTTGATTACTATTTATTTCATTTACGTAGGTTATTTTTTAAGGAAAAACTTTTCATCCCTACGATAAAAAAATCACAATCGTGTGACATATTGATCTTTCCGTATGCTTGTGCTGGGTGCGGGTGTGGAGCGAGCTGTAATTAGAGAGAAAAATACTGAGATTATATGCACTGTCCAGAAAATGCTTATCACAAATGTTATTGCTGACAGACGGCGTTTGTTATATTATTTGTTTGCTATTTACTGAGTGGTTTGTTCCTGTCAGTATCTTCGTAGGCTCCTTTCACTGCATTCACCACAACAGACTTTGCTTGCGATTTTAATTTATCGGCCGGGCCGCTTGCTGCAGCCGTGGTTTGCCCAGTAGGAGTTCCCACATGTAGAATGGAACGTAGTTGCGGTTTCTGCTCAAGGGATGGCAACTCACTTAGCCGAGCGTTTTGATTCTCTTCAATTTTTCTCAGTTCACTCCTGCGGGAACTTTTACCGGAGCTTCGGTCACTTTGATAACTTTGTCGACCTTGATTCTGCTGCTTATATTGTCCAACAACAGGTTTCTCTACGTGCGCTTCCCATAGCATAATATCTTGAGGGGCACTTTCGTTAGCATCTTTCCAATTGAGTCGGGAAAAAATATATTATGTACAGATTTTGTAATATGAACACTTTTACTTATATATTTCTATTCTTGTGATAGAGTAAACTAACCCTTTTGCAGTCTTCTTAGAGTGTCCATAATTTTTTGCGTGTTTTTGCCAGCTTCCGCCTCCAATAGTAAATGAGTCAGTGCCATTGTGCATATTTCCGTTACGACTTTATCCGCCGTCATTCTCACCAGACGCGTTCGTTCTTCCTTATCCAGGTTAGGGTCTAGTGGATCCATCATAGTATGCCTTTTCGCCCAATCCTCGACTAAAATTAAAAATGAAACTGCAGGTTAAAACATTTGCCTGACAAATTTTTTAAGAAATTCGCAGAGAGAAAGCCAACTTGAATATTTCTATAAATAGTCAATGAGAGAGGGATGCACACGTTCCAAATGAAACATTAGCAAACCAAATTAATCGTGATGAATTGACACGAGTACATCGTGTTTCGTGTACAAACCACGAATGTCATTCAAGGTTATAATTTTGGATAAAAATTGTCACATGTCAAGATACACACTGGTCTTAAAATTAACGGATTGTGCTGTCAATTTCATTTAACTAAATCAGACCATCGTGCAACTGTATGTAGGTACTTCCCTCCGGATGTTCACAAAGTGCTTATCAATTCACAGTTCATCAATGAATTCTGACAGTCTAACACATCATGCAAGTGTGCATAAATAGTTGGCGACGGCGACATGATAAGATATGTTAAGTATGTGGTTAAGCACATGTAAATGTGTGTATGACCATAAAACTCGTTGTCAAAAAAAAAAAAAAAAAATGCAACACGTTTGTAGAATAGGTAGTTGCAATGATAAGAGAAGTGGGTTTCTGCCCTGCGTCATTAATTTTTTGCAGTTTATAACTGAACATACTCATAATATCCCGATGTTCCTTCATTTCCAATACGTGCTGGTGATCAATAATCAGCTCAGAAGGACCTGTCACGACGAGCTGTCTCTTGTTAAGTTTCTGGAAACTGTGCCGTTTCTCCTCGTCTCCTTTATCCACGACGAGTGAAGCCTTCTGCTCGTCAGTAAGATCTTTGCTGGTGCTTGGCTTGTTTTCTTCTACCAAGTCGCCCTTCCTATTCTCGTCGTACTGTTCCTTCATCTGATCCCAGATTTGCTGTGCAGTTTCGGAAATGACGGATGCACTTCTTTGCTTTTCCTTTTCAGGCGTCTTTTGCTCAGCATCTATCACCGTTGGCTTTTGCACGTCTGCGGAAGCAGAACGAACTTGCGGTTTGGGAAGTGTTTTCCTACTGCTACCGCTACCACTTCCAGGCACTACTTTAGGATTGGGAATAAGGGGTGGTAACCCTTGCGGTCTCTGCTGACCCTGCTTTAAGGCTTTTGGTATCAGAACAAAATTTGTCTTCTTTTCAGCTTCGTTGGACTGATCCGCACCTTTATCTTGTGGAGGCACATCCTCAGGTTCAAATATTGACCCAAATTTTCGCGTAGAATCCTTTTCTCCCTTTGCAATTACGCCCCTTCGCTGATGATAAGCTGCAGGCTTGAGCTGTTCCCCCGGTTTAGTGTTCATTAGACGCTGCTGTTGCTGTTGGAGTATTTGCTGCTGCTGATTATACATTTGTTGAGAAGGAGGAACTGCTTTTCCCTGCCGGGGGCTTATCCCTTCTGGTGGCGCTTGGTTGGGAATATCTACTGATAGCTTCTTTGGCTCTGTGGGAGCAGAAGGTTCAAGCAATGGCTTAATCTGTCTATCTAGATCTCTCGACATTCGAAGGACCTTTTTAGGATTCGTTGGAGGTGTGGGTTTTGTTGGCCCTCCAAGAGCCGGTCCCTTCTTTGGGAGAACTGCTGCATTTACTATCGCAGTTGTGGGCTTTTTTAGCGGGGACTCGCCCTCAGAAGAGACAAATGAAGCCGCTCTTGCCGCAGCAGAAACTAGTCGCCCAGCCGTTCCTAGACTCATTGGGCTGCGTGGTATAGGGGAATCTCTTCCATGCTCAGTGGGAGTTGTTAAGGTCATAGGACTTCGCAGTAATGGTGAGTCTCTCCGGTCAGCAGTACTCAATCTTGCTGAATGAGGTGTTGACGGATGGTCAGCCGTGGTTGGCCTCTTTGGTATTGGCAGATCTAGTTCAAGTGTTGCAGTATGTACCGTAAAACTCTGAGAGGGTCGGACATTTTGCTGAGCATCTGATGTCACCGCATTGGCCACGTCACCCTCCCCTTCTCCACCAGCGGATGGGGGCTGGTCTTCTTTTTTGTGCTTATCCTTGTCCTTCTCCCCGTGATGTTTCTTGCCTTTACCTTTACCCTGCTTTGGAGACTCCCCATCTTTATTATCGCTGGCACTTCCGCTTTCTCCAGTTCCAGGTGGCTTACCATCTATCATTACAGTTTTACGGGCTTCAGAAGCTCTATGCCCAGCTGCCGGTTCAGTTTCAGGTGGAGCCGAGGATTGGTTTTCCGTAGGTGTTTCTGCTGGACCCTCGCCTGCTGAAATAGAATGTTTCTCCAGTGTTTCCTGTGCATGGGAAGATCTTGTATTTGACTTGCCAGGAGTACTTGCAGTTCCATGGGGTTGACTTTGGGATTGTCTACGCTTTGCTAGCTGCTGTTGCTTTGTCTTTCCATCTTTAGGAGGGGCAGGAGGAGGAGGAGGAGTAGGACCCTTTCCTCCAACTTTTGGGCTGGATGGACTACCCATTTCTCCTCTCTTGCCACCCGAACCCACAATACTATTCACAATATCATCTTTGTCCTCAGTAATCCCAAACAAAATTTGATTCGCCATTCTTAGAATGCTGTGCCTAAGCTCTGGATTTAATCCCTTTAGATCCATATCTGGAATTTTTCTCCAAGCTTCCGAGATTACGTCATCAACAAAAGCGGATGCATCCGGCACAAGCTCATTTGTCTTCTTCTCTGCATCTTGAATTACCCCATCTACATACTTCTCAAATGTTGGTTCCTTCCTGAAAATACTCTCGAGATCAAGTTCTCCGAGAGCAAGGAGTGATGCAATAGGTGCAGCCTCTTCCATCAAAATCATTGCTGCGTCCTGGAAAATTTTCATGTCATCCGAAGTAATATCATCCTTTATATTCTTTTCCAATTGGCTGATGTCGTTCAGTATTCCAACCGTCTTGTATAACTCATCGATCAAGTGGTGAGCCACTCCGCTCGCAAATTCCAGACGATCTTTCGGATAATACAAGTGTAAATCGTCGTAACCTTCTCCAATGCCACGCTTCAATGTCCCCCAAACTTCCTTTCCATACTTGCGCTCTCGTGGGGGTAAAAAGACATTTTCCAATATGTCACTCAGTATCTGATCTACCGTTTTGTTACGAACTATGGCATTTCGCACAAGGTACTCCACGGTAGGTGCATTTTTAAGGGAGTGCTCCTCATCGTCCTCGTCTCCTTCGCCGTCCTCATCAGCCTCAGCCTGTTCTGGCGTTGTGATGAGCACCTCACAAGTGCAAGGGATTTGTGCGTTTTTATTGTCGGCAATAAGCTCATAGTTGAAGCCTTCACTGTCGCAAAACTTTTCAAATGTCATTTCATCATAGTTCCGACCGTTGTACACTTTGCGACGGAGGAACCGTTCGAAAGGAGGTATTCTCACGATCGGCCGAAGGGCATTTGGAGGTGGGGTTCCCAACAGCTCCCGTATTTTTCCAGCAACTTCCTATTTATAATGTATTTACAATGAATAGTTCCATCAGAAAGTATGAATCAGATTTATTTTGCGAGCGTTTACTCTCATCGAAGCCAAGTCAGTCATGCCCATTTTGTTCAAAGCCGTGCAATCAATCAAAACAAGCCTACGCCCAGTTATCATATTTCGGACAAAGGTTTCCCTTAATTGGGGCCATCCAATTGATGTAATCCAGTCTCCAACTTGTTTTTCGTTCCATTCAATACAGGGAGGTAAATCGGGATCCTCAATGGGTACATGGGACTTTTTATGGGGAGATAAGTTGGGACGAGCACGAATTATGACCTTTCTCAACTCCCTAATTAAAGTTGATATTGTTTAATGATTTGAACTAAATTCGAAATGCATCATAGGTATTTTCCTGTTAATGTGTTGTAATTTAATGTGTATAGCTCAATTACTTGTCCGTCAGATATTCAACATTAATTCGCTTCTTTGCCACATACACCAGCCATTCTAACCACGCCGCTTTATCCTTTGGAATGAGATACTCCCTTCGCCTCTTTTTAGGATCCTTAAACCCTAGATACGCGGATAAGACATTGGATGCAATCCCTGAAGCAAGCTTGGCAAACCTACTAATTCCTTTTCTATCAAACTTGTGAATGGCTTTGGATGTAATTTTGGTAAGCCTCTTTTCTTTCCCTCCCAACTCTTCTTCGCCACCAGGCCCGATAGATTTATGAGACCTTGATTTCTTTCTGTCATGAACCAAAGTCTCTGACGTCATCTTTAGGCCAGCTTTAAATGTAAATTTCACAAGAGTTCAACTTTGGGTTATTCGTACGAAGAGTGTCATGTATTCTTTATGTGTCGTCAGAAAAGTAAAATATTGAAAGTCATTTTCTTCACTGATTGATTCAGGTGGTCTTTTATCTTGCAATTTTATCAATAATAAAAGTGCGGAAGCAAGGTCAAGGTAACCAGTAAAAAGGGTGGATGCCACTTCAAACACATGCTTCATGCTTGCGCATTTGATGACGGTCTAATTTTGGGTTTAGTAGTTATCGCTTTGTGTGTTGTTTTGTGTTGTACCAGCACCCGGTATCACGATAATAATATGTCATAACTTAATGAGCCTGTGAAAAGCTCAGTCTTGTATATAAAAAGTAGCCACATCTATACAACCATTACTTTTGCGAATTACAAAAGTATCTGCAATTTTGTAAAGCACCTGCATGCAATGTCATCTCCAAGTTGTCTCTATGTAGGTACATCCATTACTAAAAACTATCGCCATCCAAAAACCTCCCTCATCTTGTTTCTCTACGAATTTTGTACGGTAAAAGTGGTTTGGCAGGCTAAACTGTCACGTATTTTCCAAGGAGAAACATCTCTCTGGATAACAAAAAATCCCAGTGGATTCGAGTACTAGAACAGGTATTTTCAAAACTGAATTTTACACATGCCAAAACAGCGATGACAGCTAGACCACAAATTGAAGAAACTTCTTTGAACTGCCCAGTTTCAACTATGACGCAGAGCAAGTATACATAACAATTACGTACAATTTAAACTCGAGATTTAAGAACTTTTTTGTACCACTTTTTTGAACCCCCATTAAGATGTAGGTATGCATGTGTGCACATTATGGCATAAGATTTGTTTGCCTTTTAGAATTTCCAGTTCGAATAAAAAATGTGTCTAGCAATTTAGTTTATAACATATTTTTTCCTCCAAAACGTGTATTTAGCTAAATATTATTATCCAAAAAAATAATAGTGTCCAAAATGCATTGATGTATAATGGATGTATTTAACTTAAAGATTGATGGATGTAATCCAGAGGAACTGCAAATTATTGTAATTATTATTTTTACCTTAAACAGCTTGTGCAAACTTATTGTATACCTAAGTAGGTATTTACATTTATGACTTTGGAATAGTGTCGGGAAAAGTCATAAAGTATAAAATCAAGATAAGCCAAGCAATTTGTACTACAAGTAGTTTACAAACTTTTCTTCCGATTCTCCTAGTTGCCAACTTAATCTGATGACAAGACTCTATTGACTCCATTTATTAGCTACCTGAACCGTGACCTCTGAAGGAATTACAGTAGTAGTCGAAGAACTCACTTGCTTCACATCATTTTGCCAGAAGAACATGTTCACACGTGCATCATCACCACTTCCATTTACGTAATCAAGTTTCCCCTCACACTTTTTTTTGCACTATCCACCTTAACATTGTTTGATTCATTTCGGCCACTCTACTAAGCCCAGCCAGACATCACGTTTTAGTCCTCCATGCTCCACTAGCTATATTAATGAATGACTGACGATGATGATAATGACGAAAATGTAGGATTCTACCAAGAAAGATTATTTCGTTTTGTTGTGGAACGAGTTTTTTATTATTATTTCAGGACAAAAAATACTCATTTTGTTATCCATGCAATTTGTATATCACAATGAAATGTGAGAGAACATCCTTCTTGTAATTCTTGAAGGCGATGATTGCAAGTACACACTATTGTAGGTATATGTGATGGTGAATCATTGTTTACGAGTTTTGCAAAAGGGCAACTGAACGCTTGAGTTAAGGTTATTTTGTGGTGGCATGCGAACTTTTTTTACTAGGTTTACAGACATGTTATAACCTTTCAAAGTGTTCACTAACGTCTGTCAAGAGACAGATGCATACTACAAACTTGGGCTTGATGACGTATTAACGATGATGACGAGGATGCGTCTCTTGGAGAATGCGATTACCTGTATATATTAATAGGGCAGTTCCTTGGAGGAAATGCTACCATTATAAAATGAATATTTGGCATGCCAAGATCTAGAGACATTGCTCCTCTTGGCACATAGATTATCAATTATTACTATATTATCTAATTCGGATAAGTTTCGTTTATTTCGGGTCACTGGTGCAAGTATCGCCAATTACATTGTTCCCATATTATTATAAACCCTAAAACAATGGGTTTCTCCAGTGAGCGAACCTTTGCAAGCCTGGCTAAGGTTTCGTTAGTTTTGGCAATTTTTGTTTATAGTGATTACTACCACGCTTCCAATACGTTTCTAGTCAGCGGTGCTGTTCGTGGCAATGATTGGAAGGATTTGCTGCTGACAAGAAGTGAAAAGAATAAATTGGATATGGTAAGTAAATACTAGGAAATTCAATTGGGTTAAATCGATTTTTTCTCATAATTTTGTTTTCATAATTTGGTAAGAAGGCATGAATCGCATGTTTAATCACAATATCGTGTTTTGTTTCAATATTAATTAGTTTAAGGAGAGAGTAATCCAAAGACTTCCGGAAGATTACATGAAAACAGACTTTTACTTGGTAAGGTGGCTGAGAGCTAGAAATTACAATATTCAAGCCGCAGAAAATATGCTGTTGGAGGTAAGACAAAACGTGTTTAATGCTAATACGTCATATTTCATGTGAACTATGCAAACTTTTGAATCGAAAAATTAATAACATTGTGTCTTAATCTTGTAACTTAGAATTTGAAGTGGAGAGAGCAAAATAAAATCAGTAACATTTTAACCGAGGATTTTTCTGATGTCAGCGAAGAGTTTCCTGTGACGTTAGACGGCCATGATAAGCAAGGCAGGCCAAGTGAGTACCATAAATTGCGTCATTTGAACGTGTGGCTCTGACTGTGGTGACTATCTGACTAAAGATAATCATTCTTTTCTCTGTTCATGTAAAAATAGTTGCAGCGCTGGACATGGGAGAGTGGGATTTACGCTCTGCTGTGTTAAAAGGGAAAATGCCCAGGGTACTGAGGTACATGGACTGGTTCCAGGAAAAGATAATTCATCAGATTTTGGATGCCCAGAAAGATGGGAAGAATGTGACTCGAGCAATTGTGCTTGTTGATGTAGAAGGATTCAATATAATACAAAACCTCTGCAATTCTTGTAATAATAAACAACAAATATATCCCATATAAAGTAAATAAAATGAGGAACTGGTTATAACGGTAATGTATCTTTGTTATAGGTTTGTCCGTTTTCATACGTATGACAGTTGGAATGGAATCACATTACCCCGGTTTCTGGGAAGAAATTCTCGTGGTCAATGGTAAGTACAAACTGACAATTTCATAATCCATGCGACCTGAAGATGAGTTGATTTGTATGATCTTTGGATTTTTCCACGTCTATACAAGTTTTACTTTCAACTTTGCAGCACCTTCTACTAGTCGCATAGGCCTGGAAGCTGTCAGGCCGGTGATGTCAGCACAAACTAGAGAAATTCTGAAAATCTTTGACACGAATAAGAGGCAATGGATGTCGTATTTTGACGAGAGAATTGATAAGGATCAACTTTATGTAAACTATGGTGGGACGAAGAAACCAAAGGACTATTAATTATATTTTTCATTTATTTTAGTACAAACTCCAGTGCGTCTGATCTATTCTTGTGAAATATGTATAGGTATACTGTATTGTATGAATAAGATAAATTATGTATATAGTTTACAGTTTCGACTAATTTAATTTCTTTGTGTATCTACTTGAAGCTGGAAGGTAATTGTAGACCGTAAACAATAGCAATGATAAGCAACGTTTAAAATAGTCTTTAAACTATTCACATCTACCGACAATAGTATTAAAAGAATAATTGTATGCAAAATGTCAGCAAGCAGTATTGCTTGAAAAATGTTGCCAAATTCCTACGGAAAAATCAATAAAACAAATAAAGTAAATCTTAACTAGTACGAGCTCGGTGTATAATTTTTCTATTAGTCGGAGAGAAAAATCAAGGGGTTAATATGAATACATTCATGAATTTAATTATTGTGATTTCTTTTTACTATTCCAACCAACTTATACGTATTTAGTTTCATGTAGGTATATTTCTTAACCACTACTATCGTTTGGAGTTGTAATCGGAATGAGTATGAGGTGAATGATGATGACTGATGGGTATCTAAGCATAACTTGCTTTTTGGCTTCTTCAAATAATGATAACTACTAACTAACTGACAACCTATTTACTCACGCGATGATTGAGTAAAATTCTTCACCGTGCGAATTGCGTGAGGATAAACGATTGTTGTCGTAAAGTTAGCCTGTACACGAGCCAGAAAGAAGGACAACTGCCACGGGATAATATGTATGTATATTCTTACTTCTTCCCATCTTTTGTACTTTAATTTTTGCAATTTTTTTCCATAAAAAAGTCAAGAATCAACTTTATCATATTTTAATATATTGCACCGACCGGTTGTATGCCGTTGTTGATTGATATATGCAAAGTCATAGTACAATTGGATACATAAAGTACGCTTTGTACACTAGAAGCCTTCACGGAATGTAACATGCCGAGCTAGCCCAGGTTAATTAAGATGAAGTCAAGATGGTGTACGAATACAAATGCAAAAATAACTTGTCGCGTACATACCCGTTCCAATGTGCAACCAGTTACCACAAACTCGTATGAGTTTGGGAGTCACTGGTATCTTAATCATCATCTCATCATTGGACAAATGACACATTAGTGGAAAGAGATACTTTGCTACAATAAAAGAATTCAATTACAAATCCCTCATGCAAGATATTTTGTTTTTGTCTCAATCAGAGTTCACGATCAAAGACTTTTTGCACTGAAGACACTAAAATCTTGATCATAATCATAGTTCATGTTAACAATTATCTGCCTAATTGGTAAGTTCGGAGTTCGGACGGTTACAGCCAATTGAGAAATTGTAACATGAAAAGTGTGTGGTGTAACTTCGGGTTGCATTTTGTTACTTGTTTGCGCTTGCAATTTATATTGATGCAATTATAATAAAAAAGACACTTCTTCAGTGATTGCAGAAAAAGTTGCCTGCTAGAAAAACTAGTTGTTTGCTGAGAAAAAATGTGAAAATGATCACTGGAAAAAAGTGAAACGAATCACCCAACAACTTCATACGAATAGAAACTGAGCTGTTCTCCAATACATTTTATTGTATCACTTGACAAAGTTGGTCAGTGCAGCAAGTGTAGTGTGTTCCAGTGTTCCAACTTAACTATTTGCAAAATTCTAACAATATTCATCATCTCAAAATGTACGTGACAAAAAGAAAACTGCAGTACACATATCTCAAGTCGTCATATTCGTTGTATTCTTTGCTGTCATATTATTTTTACATTAGCATTATTGCATTAACATTACTCATCAGTGTCGCGTCCGGAACAAACGATTCAAAAGATCTCGTGCTTAGTGCATCCGAAAAGAAAGCGCTTGACACGGTATGCGAAAAAAACTTAATTCATGTTATGTGGTTAAATCACTCTTTTTATTAATTGTTTAATACGAGAATAATTTTGCTATTGATTTTCTTTGAAACAGCTCAAGTCGGAAATTATTGACTCGCTCCCAGAAAAGTTTATGAGGAGTGATTTCTACCTGATACGTTGGCTTCGTGGTACCTTTTATTGAACCATTAATGTAAAATTTACTATTACTTTCATAAAATGTTTGATTATCATTGTGCCCTTTTTCTGCTTTCAGTTGCTAACTTGGATATTTCCAAAGCTCGATCTTTACTTTTACAAGTAAATGGGCATCTTGCATTCATGTTCCTAAATTCATTTATTATTCATATATGTATGTGCCAAAATTAATTTTATGATCTGAACATCGCAGACAGTCGAATGGCGAAAAAACCAAAACATAACCAACATTCTAAAGGAAGACTGGAGCGATTTGTCAATGGACTACGGATTGTCATTTGGAGGTGTTGACAAAGAGGGAAGGCCAAGTATGTGTACAGCATAAATTAAAATGATTTAATTACGCAACCTACAATTTTATATTATGAACAATTCTGTAAACAACAATTATATTATATCTTCGTGTAACGATGTAATATTTTGTAGTAATGGGCATTGATTTTGGCGATTGGAATCTTCGAGCAGCTAGTCTTCAAGGCAAGACGCAACGCTTACAGCGATACTTGACTTACGCGAATGAGAAGAGCATGCAGAGGATATTGGAGGAGCAAGAAAAAGGGAACCCTGTTACAAGATTCGTGGTAATGGTGGACGCTGATGGGCTTAACCTTCGCCAACATGTGTGCCCTTCGTGTCTTGCAGTGCTTATTTATTGGACCACTAACGGAGAAGAACACTATCCCTTGTTTTCAAATGAAGTTATAATCATCAACGGTATTTAATAAGATAGGGAAAATATTGATGCTAACAAATTTTCTATAGCTAATCATACTAACTGAATTCAATCTTATGCATTTCAGCTCCTAGTATTGTATCGTTTGCACTAAACTCAATTCGTCCATTCATGTCAGCTTCAACGAGGAATCAAATGAAAGTATTCAATACAAATAAGCAGGAATGGATGGATTATCTGGACAAGAAAATTGATAAGAGTCAAAGAAGTTCCAGGTAATTTAAATACCTGAATTGGTTTGTTCAACTCTGAGACGTAAAAAATCATTTAGCATGGATGTAATTATTGTGTTTTGATTTTATTTTCCCATGGACAGATATGGTGGAACGATGCTCTAGTTCGCAAACCTACCATTAATGATGAATGAAATACTTTCTACATTAGTTAATTTAAGCTGTTGAAAAAAGTCCCACTATATGTATTATTATAAAATTGTTTTAAATACGTTTTAAAAAGAAAATATATATCTAATACTACACCTGAATGAACTAGTAACGGCAGAAGATTAAAATCGCGATTGCCTTTATGTTTGCATGCACATTTTATATATGGAGAAGTTTTGCTATTTTGTTTGAATGTTACCTACCTATGTATTTTATTGTTGAGCTAGGTTAGGCTACTATTACCTTACTTTATGACTTTCAAAATTGTATGTGATCGTTGTTGAGCGGGGATCGCGATTTCTTTACATACACTATCATCATTAATTACATTTTATTTCTGCTGATGCGCACTTGAACTTGTATAATAAAATACAAAGTTTACAACTTTACTAAAATTGTAATTGTAAATACAGTGCTTTATTCATTAGGGACACATTAAAACTCGTCACGAATAAAATTTTTCGTAAAAACGTCAACGGATTTTCTAATGCATATATCGGATTAATTAATGGGGTCCTTCCCAAGAACTTGCCAAGTCAAGTCAATAAAAATAAGAAACTGGTTCTTAATTCATAGAGCATTTGGACAATTTAATCATTCCGATTTAAATTAAGCTCTTTAGTCAAAACAGAACACAACATATTGGATTTCCAAATATGACATAACTAGGTATAATACAGGTAGTAGACATTATAAAGATGGTGAAACAGTAACGTTATAATCATAATGAAGTCCTTTATCCGCAGGGTTTCAATTAACAAACACTGTAAACCTGCAGAATACCGTATTGTGCTTCACATAGGTTGAAAATTATGACGAAAATTAAATTAATTGTTGAAAAAGTGATGGGGATTCTTCAGTATACGGGTCACGCAGTATCGGGACAAAAGTTATACCAATCGAAAGCTCTTGACCTGGGGAGTCGAATGACACCACTCTCGGGTGGCGCAAATGAGGGGTTCGGCCCCCAGGGGTAATTTCTCAAAGTGCCCCAAAAGTGTAATTTTACCATCTAACCTATGCATTTACAATGTCTCACATTGCCCCAAACAAGCGCGGGAATCTATCAACCTAACTTAACCGAACCTAACTTAACCGAACCTAACTTAACCGAACCTAACTTAACCGAACCTAACTTAACCGAACCTAACTTAACCGAACCTAACTTAACCGAACCTAACTTAACCGAACCTAACTTAACCGAACCTAAACCGAACCTAACTTAACCGAACCTAAACCGAACCTAACTTAACCGAACCTAAACCGAACCTAACTTAACCGAACCTAAACCGAACCTAACTTAACCGAACCTAAACCGAACCTAACTTAACCGAACCTAAACCGAACCTAACTTAACCGAACCTAAACCGAACCTAACTTAACCGAACCTAAACCGAACCTAACTTAACCGAACCTAAACCGAACCTAACTTAACCGAACCATAAGCGAGCCTTAACCGAACTGAACACAACTTTAGGACTCTTATTTTTCATCATCCATCCACATCAATCCCGCGCTTGTCTGGGGGCAAAGTGAGACATTGTGAATGCATAGTTTAGATGGTAAAATTACACTTTTGGGGCACTTTGAGAAATTACCCCTGGGGGTCGAACCCCTCATTTGCGCCACCTGAGAGTGGTGTCATTCGACTCCCCAGGTCAAGGGCTTTCGATTGGTATACGGTTCAGCGCCTTCGGCGCTGACCCGTATACTGAAGAATAGCCAAAGTGATTCCAAGTATATTGACGTTATGGGATCCTTTTGTAAGCTTTTGGACTCCACCTTTCTTATCCTAGAATGACTAACGATAATAAAAAACAAACATGGGCAAATATAGTGGTATATATATATATACACGGTTATCATACTTTGAATACCTATATAAGTTGTTTTTCTCTTGTGCGAGTCCGTTGTTGTAATGATTTACAAAAACATTCTATTTATTTTTCCGGTAGCAATAAATTAGCTATAAAAAGCCTTTTACTGTCATTCCAAAAAATTCACGAGGAAAGACTTTTGATTCACTGTCATCAAGCCTTAGATTTAGGCTGCAATTCTCATTAATCCGTCATAAATTTTCATAAAATGCTTGCGCTTTAAATGTTTGCGTTTTGCATGCGGCAAAATATTTGGATCAGCGCATTGATTAAGGTCAGAAGAGAGAACGGTATGATGACAGCACGGAAGCTTTTAATGAATTTGCATTAACGGATTGCCAAACGTGGTAAAAGAGATTGTGTCAGGTCGAGGGTTCATTATCTCTAAATTGGAAGGTCGTGTAGTCTATTAAAACTAGCTGTAGTTCAAAGAGTTAGTGCAAATATACATTTTGCAAGTTTTACAGCAGTATGTACAACAAACAAATAGGAACGGTCTTATTAGATCTTTTACGAAGGCAATGTATGTATATTATTAGGTTAACTACATATTATGTATTATAATTATGATACACACGAGTTATGATTTAATTTGGGAATGCATGGGATAATGAGCACATGGACGATGGCTTTTATCAGCGGAATACAGTCGTTTTGTGTCTGCATGAAATTGTCTGTTGTTTTGCAGAATTGTACATCCTGTTATATCCTTTCCTGTCTAATAAAAAGTAAGCAAATCGCTAGTAATTTTGGTTATCTTACATTGTTAAGCGAGTTGTGATTTGGCAGGACTGTCTGTTTTATATATTTTGTCTGTGGTTACTAAATTACATAGTATAAACGTTAAAAATGAATACTGCAGGTTGGGAATACAAGTTGGGAGCAATACTGTCTGATAGCATCATTCACTTTTAACAAACCGGTCGTGATCTCCCAAAAACTTTACTATCAAAATTCTCGATCAGTAGGGTTTTGCCCAAAACCGAGAACCCTAAAATTAAAGTTCTAAAAGACCGTACCTTTTTTGTCTGGATTGAAGATATGTTTTATTTAAAAAATACTTTATATAACAACGCCAAAAACACTTTCTTTATATTTCCAAAACGCTTTATATAACATCGAGCACAATTGGCTAGCCAAAATTAACGTCATCATTACGTGAGCACAACTTGATTACCTTATATAGCTGATTATTTTTGCATAAACTGTGTAGAATATAAATATAAAAATAAACCACTTGTAGAATGTGTACAATAAAAGATCATTTTTAATAAGAATGCCTGGCCATTTTGTCATTTCAAAAGTTTTAGTTCAACATTACAATCGCAAGAGTAAGCATCTTGAAACATTTTGTAGCGAACTGCATTTGAGCTCATCTTCTCAACTTTTCAAGTTCCCAGTTTGATTCGACCTATAATGAAAAGCCATTTAGCCTGCTCATTTTCTCTAATTAAAATTATGCTAGTATGTGTAGTTTTACTAACTACTTTAATCTGTGCCAGTAATGCCTTGAAACGTGACGCAAATGATCTCATACTTTCTAACGAGGAGAAGACGGCTTTGGAATTGGTAAGATATTTACAAAACATGTTCTTGTCCATTAACTGATACTTTATATTTCCAAGCCGTTACAATGCATGCCTTTACAAATTTACAACGTTCTATCAATCCATCGTTCCCGTCCTCTGTCTGCTATGTTATACAAGTTTACTTACACAGTTCAAACGTGAAGTCGAAGACCGTCTGCCAGACAAATTCATGAAGACTGATTTCTACTTGATTCGATGGCTACGCGGTTAGTATACTTTCTTCTGGATGAGCGTCTAAAATGACGGTTGTATTGATACGCTACACATATTATAAGAAACACATACAAAGTGTTGAGTTTTGTGATTTTGTAGTTGCCAACCTGAAGATTCCGGAAGCTAGAAATTTGTTGTTTCAAGTAAATCATTTGCATAAATAATTACTTTTAATTGCATTCTACCGTTCCTTTGCAATGTGATTTGTAATATACCTGCCGTCGTGTTTTATCGATACTCTTCCTATGTAAAAACATGTAGACAGTTAATTGGCGTGAATACAACAATATGTCCAGAATACTCTCGGAAGATTGGTCAGACATGAAGGGAGACTGTCCCATGTCATTCGATGGAAGTGATAAAGATGGTCGGCCAGGTAAGAAATGACATTTTTATTGTAGGCGTGCATATTATGTGCTTCCCAATTGGAACTTAATGACAGAACTATTTAATTTGTACCCTTAAATAGTAAGATCAGTAGACGCTGGAGACTGGGATTTAAGGTCAATTTCACTTCAAGGAAGAATGTCTAGACTTTTACGATATTTCCAATATGCAAACGAGAAACAAATGCAGTCAATACTTCATACGCACGAAGACACTGGAAAGCCAGTCACCAGGTTTGTAATGTTGATGGATGCGTATGGAATAAATCTCCGGCAACATGTAACATGTTCCTCATGTGAGTTTAAAAAAATAATATCATTTCATCGAGGTATGCGTCGTCGTCAACTGTCTTTCGTGGTTTTTAGGTTTGAGGACCATGATGCAATGGTACACATCTTCAGAGACACATTATCCAGAATTTTTGGGTGAAGTTGTTGTGATAAATGGTACTTGGAATAACTTAAAAATAATGTTTCACATAAATCCAAATATTATCATGTAAAATATGCATCATAGTTTTTAGCAATTACATCTAACAAATTATTTTCATTGTAAGCTCCAACGGCAGTTGCTGTCGCACTAAACATGCTCCGATCAGTGATGGCGGCTGACGTAGTGGAACGCATCAAGGTTTTTGATACCAACAAAAAAGCATGGATGGCTTACTTAGATTTGCGGATCGATAAGAGCCAAAGACGAGAACGGTGAGCATTGGCGAGCACGTGCCTTACCTATTTCAATTCTTATGAATGCCTATATAATACGTGTAGTGTGTATCGGCTATTTTAACTATAAAGCATCTTATATGCGATTAAAGTTCAAGGTTTGATCATGCACTCATGCATAATAATTTGGGTTTCACTCTCTTAGATATGGTGGAAACATAAAGGGATGAACTGGACACATATTTTTGAGGCTTTGACTTTGAATCTTTTAGGCCCGCAACTACACGAGGTAATTATTTTAATGAAAAAGTTGTTGTATGAATCAAAACTCGTCCTGCCTGTGTGTCAGGTTTCATGTTTTTGGTTGCTGATTTTTTAACTGAATCTGGTTTCGTAGAAATACTTCCAGTACACTCAACTCGTCAATTCGTGGTGTCGTCCAGTCAGTATCACCGGCAGCACCGAAACAAGTCACTATACAAAAAAAATCCTAACGCGTAATACGCAGAACTCAATCTATTTTTTAAATCTTTTTTTTCGAATCAGCAATGAATACCTAAGCACGCGCATTGCTACTATCTTAAAACAGTTAATAAAAATAAATAAACTGTCGGAGAAGCTGTATTTTGTATTCAATTCCTTATTGTTTTTGTAACATTAATCATGCTTTATTCCTGAGAAGACGAATTTGTGCATATTAGCATTATAAAAAGAACCTGTTCCATGAAAACGGTCTTATAAAAGCTTCATGATAAATGAGCCATAATAATACTCCTCTGTCTGTCTGCAGTCTGCAAGCAGGCTAAAACAAAAAGTCTAAAATGCGCTGCATGCAAACAAACAAAACTTACAGCATCATGAAAATCATGATCGTAATATTACGATTCTCACTTTACCTAAAGCCGTTTTACAGTCATGCATATTCTATAAGTCTATTTACTACCGGTATAATTTTGTACTTATAATACCTATATGATAGGTGGTAAAAAACGAAACAACTATGAATGAAACATGTATCAATCGTTGGTAGACTGCTGTATCCATTCTCGCACCTTGCATTTCAAATAATTTAGTTTAGTTGTTCAAATAAACAACAACATGCACTCATCATTTTTATTATGCACGTATTACCCACCAATTCATGATCCAATACAAGCTTCTGGACGAGAATTTTTGTATCGCTTTTCTCACGATTATTTATTCCTCATAAAACATTAAAGCTACTTTTGAAAGACCCTTGTTAGCTCCTACTTTTGCAGGTGCCAAATGTATGGATGAGTAAATACGTTCCAGTAGTACAGTGAAAGCGTACGTTCGCACAACAAATAAGTGAAAAACAGTGCAAAAAATTTAAGCTTTTATATCAGGGATTTTGTAGTGTGATTAGTTTTTTTGCATTTGATTCCTATTGACTATCATTTCAGCAGCAAACCTTCATATACAATGAAATTTCGCAAACATTTTGAATAATTATTGTTATTATTATTACTCAAGTATTAGATTGCTCAATCGAAACTGAAATGAGGCTGGTAACATTTCCCATTACACTTGCAACTTGTGTCGTCCTAAGCAGCTTTGCTGCTGTGCTGTCACTTAACGATGGCAAGGACTTAGTGCTAACTTTGGCTGAAAAAAATGCACTACAACAGGTTTGTCATTTTAGAAACGTCCATACGTAATTAGCCAAGTGCATATTTTTTAAGTATTCTATTTTTCATTATTAGTTTAAATCACAAGTATGGGGCAGATTATCGGAACGGTTTATGAAGTCAGACTACTACTTGATAAGGTGGCTCAGAAGTAAGTCACAATGCCATCTGTATCGTGTAAATTATTTTTTTTTTGCATACGCGCAGTGAAAGCACATAATTACATTTTCTCCTTTTAAGGAACCGATTTGGATGTACAGAGTGCAAAAGATTTGCTCATGCAGGTACGAAGGATTTCCATTTCTACCAATTTTATATTTCAAATCCATAGTTGATAATTTTCTTTCCAATAGACTATCCAATGGAGAAAAAAGAACAACATTGCAACCATTATGAACGAAGACTGGTCCGATCTTGAACACGATTACCATATGTCATTCGAAGGACAGGACAAAGAAGGCAGACCTTGTAAGCTACTAAATCCGAAATGAGCATTTTTATTCCGTCAATAGTGCAGTTAAAATCTTCTTTATATTGAAAATTAAAGCGATTTATCATCACTGTCTATTTTTACGAAGTACTATTTATAAACCTCGGCGATTGGGACCTCAGAGCTGCTGTGGTACAAGGGAAAATTAGAAGGCTGCAACGCTATTTGACCTATTCGACGGAACGAAGTACCCAAAGCATATTTAAGGCTCAACGGGAGGGAAGGCAAGTGACGCGTCTCATTGTGGTGGTTGATTCTGATGGGGTTAATCTAAGACAGCAAGGTTGCGCGCTTTGCGTTTCGTTTCTGGTCCAATGGGCCCTTGAAAAGGAAGTTCACTATCCAAACTTTACAGACGAAACGATAATTATCAATGGTAATACTGGCAATGTGTTTTAAATTTAATTTTAACTTTGATAAGGACTTTTAAAACAACTGGAATATGCTGTAAATTTTAGCTCCGAGTATTGGCGCAATTATTTTGAACGCTGTTCGAGCAGTGATGACCCCAGACTTAAGAGATCAAACCAAATCGTTTGATGGGAACAAGAAAGTCTGGATGCAGTATCTTGACGAACGAATTGATAGAGGTACAAAATTAGTTTTACCAAGTATTTTTGTATGCTTATTTCCTGTCTTACGGATGTATAAATTGAAATCGTGATGTATGTTTTAGATCAAAGGACTCATCGCTACGGTGGTACACAAAATTATTAATATAAAAAATATTTTTACTGGATATAATTTTGGCACAGTAAATTGTTAAAGAAAATAATTTATACCCACAATAATATAAAGTATAAAGTAATATCAGCTTTTAAAATTAAGAGAAATCTACCCTGTCATCTTGTCATCGTTTTTAACGCCTCATACTTTGCCTGATCATCTTCAGAAAGTGATGTTGTAGCTCGGGAAATGGCAACTTCAAAATCTTGCTTGCAAATCAGGACCTTGGATTCAGAACTGCTAACTGCATATGTGAAGGCATTCATAGCAAAGTTAGACTTGAATTTCAAGTTTGAGTGAATTAAACTGAAGTGGTAGCCTTTAGTACCTTGCTGATCCCCCGAAGAATCAGAAATGTGCCTCTCCACTGCCGTCATGTACGTGTCGGAACATAGGGAGTACAAATCAGCACCAGACATGCCGTTAGGAAGCATGGAAGCAATAATGCTTAAATCAACATCCTTGCTAAACTGAAACCTGTGTGAACAATATAACAGGATTTATCCTGTGGACATTTACTAATAACTGAATTACACATATTTTAGCAGTTTTGATAGTTCATACTTTCTGGTGAGGGCTTTCAAAACACTGGTTTTTGAGCTGACATCTTGGTTGATTCCGACGTATAAAAGTTTATCAAATCTGCAATGAAATCAGCACAACCTTTCAAATAATAATTTATATTCACTCAATAATCTCTAAAACCGTTGGAAACTTATTCTGACCGTCCAGGCCGCAATAACGCAGGATCAATTAGGTCGGGTCGGTTTGTAGCACCGATTATGAACACATCTGGCGTACTATGAGTTCCATCCAACTCTGCTAATATTTGTGACACCACTCTATTAATCGTGGAAAGGAAAATCATTGCCATTATAAATAGATATGCCCATTGAAAAGGGAAAGATTCTATGAAAACATTTCGAAATATACTGTCCGTACCGATCCATTACTCCACCTGAATCCCCAGCACGACCTCTATTTGGCGCCAATGCGTCCAGCTCGTCAAAGAAGATTATGCAAGGAGCGGTACTTCGTGCCTTATCAAACACTGCAAACAAAAAAGTTAATATTTCCAGAAATCACGAAGACGCTCCGTGGTGGTAACAAGGATTATGATGACGACATTATAGAATCATACCATTTCTCACATTCTGCTCACTCTGGCCTACATACATATTCAACAACTCTGGACCTTTTACACTGAGGAAACTTAATTTAAATTCAGTGGCCACTGCCTTTGCAATTAACGTTTTTCCTGTTCCGGGAGGTCCATAAAGCAGAATTCCTGTGAATAAATTAAGATACAAAGGCAATCATCAGATTAATATCGATTAACGCATGTAATCAGAGTGCAGAGTCAAGAAACTAACCAGATCTTCTTATTCCTGACGCAAATAAATGAGGATATTCTAAAGGCAATCTGACAGAATTGATAAGTTCCTTTTTAATTTCCTCCATTCCACCAATATCCTCCCAGCTAACCTTTGGAACTTCCACTGTGCTTGCAGCTTTCTTTAAAATTGCATCGATGGTCTTCAAACCGTGATCCAAATCATCAACATTGACCGCCAGTTTATTTCCTTCTCCCTGAGCGTTATGACACGACTTTGTACTTCGAGTAAATGCATGTCTATTTTTTAAGAGGAAAGTATGGTTTTCAGTATCAAAACGAATTGATAAGCATTACATTCTTTATAAACTATGTTCTTACCTAATTACCCCAGCTATGAGTGCCTTTAAATCCCCGTAGCTTCGCTTCATCCCTTCGCAATTTTCCTTAACCCAGATTCCCAAATCAATCCCTTCTTCCACATCAACTTGGCCTTTTTTCAATAGCCATTTCAAAGTTGACTCTGTTTCCGCTAACGAACTGACATAAGTGGGGAATTCTAATTTGAATAAGAAATTTTGAGAAACGGAAGGAACCAGCAGATCCGGAAAGTTTGTAGATCCAACGATGAAAACGGCCCTTGAGGTCATTGGATGATTTGTCCCGTCAGAGGGTGCAATAGAAATGGAAGCGATATCCTGAAGAAACTCTTTAAATGCGAGGATTACCCGTTTGTCTTCATTTCCGTCTTTATCCTTTCCAACAAGCTGAAATTTAAATTAAATTAAAAGTCAACAGCTATTAAGTCTAAAACATACACCTTTAAATTAAATATTTGAAGGAACGAAAAATGATTCCAAAACTTACATGCACGTTTTTAATGTATACAATCGCTGGACATAATGAATTCTTCACTTGATCATGGACTGCCCGGAACTTCCCTTCCGTATACGCACTAGTATCTCCAATCAAGTTTACTCCATTGATGAGGTGAAAGTTGAACCCGTAAGAAGCAGCAACCGTTTGGCACACAGTAGTTTTCCCACTTCCAATTGGACCATAAAAAAGAAAATTTGGCCACGAATCTGAACTGCTGCCCTTGCGTTGGTTGACATGATGAAATGTCAAAGCTTGCCTTATCCATTTTTGAAACTTGGAAAAGTGTTGCTCCAAACAGGGAGCCAGCAGCCTCTTCACCTTGTCACAGGATATCTTCACATGAAACTGGTTACTCAATTCCTGAACATCTCGAATAATTTTAGTTGAGTCTGAAGAAACTCTAAATAGCTCCCTGCAGCCGTGTTCCAATTGCTTGTCGTTTATCTCCGAAACTACAAAATCGACACTGCCATAATTTCCAGCAGGACAGGAAATGATGTCCCCGACGCAAAGGTACTTGTCATTTTGCAGGAACTTGTCATGCGTTAAAATATCACAGTCCCCCTCATGGACCTCACTACAACCCTTCAGTCTTCTCAATTTCACAGACTTCCCTTGAATGGGTGCAAAGGATACGCTTTTATTTGTCGTTTTAATCACTGGATCAGTCACTAGTGGCTTTAATTGCAAATCAGGAATGGGAGCAAATGGCAAAATATTTAGCGCTCTTCTCAGATTGTATTCTGTCGCCGAGTTTACAGTAAGTGCCGTTAAATTAGCTTCTTCCCCTTCAGAGGATGAATTAGGTATTGGGAGAATTTGACAAGTGAAGTGAGGCTCATCACTTAATCTCTTCCGGGATCTCTTCTCATTGCCGCTACTCCCAGAAAACTTGCAAACATTGACCCACTGACCGGGTCGAATTAAAAACTTGCTGAGCGTTTCATGATTAACCCAAATCACTCTATCCGGGTCAATACGCTGCCTCTCAATCTCCAAAACTGTGCAAATCTCATCGACAAGATCATCAGATTCGGAAACTCGGTCAAAATTGGTGCCACAGGTGAATCTGGTGCTGAATAGCTGTCGTTGTCTCAAAAGTACTTGAGCAAACGTGGAAAAGGCACTTTGGAAAGTGTTTCGAATTTGTTCCGGAGCATGGCTAAGGGCTACTCGAATCAGAAATGGAACATGACATGTACGAATTGTCGCCAGTCCCTCATTTAATCCCGATAGGCCTTCTTCACACGATTTTGACTGAATGGCTTCCATCGTTTAGTATTGTTCACCACTAACACTTTCTTGGCCATTAAGTTATCTCGAAATTAAGTTATCTCAAAACAGAAACTGACCTCAATAATATTCACTCTGCCATCAATAATATCGCACCGGTATCAACAAGTACATAGAGACCACCTGACATCTTCATTCTGATCATCCAGCTATGTATTTGGGCCAGGAACATGTGTTTGTCAGCCGCAGCCCAATGCCGTGATAAAGCTGTTTTTCTTTCTCAAGCCGAAGTAAACCTCTGGAACTGGACATACTACTGGACTCTGGAAAAATACTGTATGGATGAATGTGTAAAGATGCATAGATCCAAGTAGATGCTTTCGTATTGGGGTAACGTGAGAAAACACTGATGGAAAACCATTAATCATAATCATTCATTACACAAAGTACATACAACATATGTAATAAGTAATTTAATAATGCCAATTCCTATTCGCATTTCAGAGACCATCTAGTACGCATTGATAATGCATGCTTATCATGAATACAAAGAGATCGAAAATCTTTCAAAAACAAATGCATTTAATGGAACAATGAAAGTAACGGATTTTGTTACAGGTTATACATTGCAAGGGATCAAGAAAGAACGAATGAATATTTTTAAGCATGTATACGGTTAAAATATATTTCATTTTATCCTTTGAAACCGAAAAGATGTGTAGGTAGTACAATAATGTTGAAGGTTTTATTTTCATTAAATTCAGTTGAGTACGCATACGCATCATAAAAAATAAATACATATTTGCATGTTATTTTTGTTGCATGTTGCATCTACTAGCATAATTCTTATTTCTATTTTCCTAAGCTTGATTCTCTTCTTGAGCTTTTTGCAATTCACGTTCGTTTACCAAAGCGATGTAGGGACAGGGACGCTTCTTTGTATTTATTGTCCCGTTGCATTTTTTATGGTTTTACGATGATGATGATGCAAATTAATTAATTTGATTACTCAAAAATGTCTAATGCTTTTGAGGGCAAATCTTTCCTATTCAAGCTCTAGTCGTCTACAGTTGACGTTGACAGTATATATTTACACTACACGTAAAAGTTAGTTTTGTAGTTGCTGACATTTGATGTTTGGAAAAATTGGAAATATTATGACTCGTCTTTGACGAGTACCTTGTTCTCTTTTAAAAGTAAAGATGTCATCATACCTCTGAGGTATTACCTCGGCGTGGTCCAGCTTGGTTTTAATTGTGTTGTGGCCAAACTCACCGATGTATGAAAATCAGCAGCTATTCCTAAAAGCATTGATTGAAATACAGCCTTCAAGTGAGCCAAATAGTAAAATAGTATGGTAATCTTACGATTAGCTCAGCAAAACGATATACCTACTTCTTAAAAAGTTTAGTCATTTTACTGTATTGCCTGTCTCCAGACTGGGATCACTTTCCAATTATATCCAGTAAAATCGTCTAATTTGAATAAAAAATATTCCTGAGTGCTATGAATAATGTATTTTCACACAGTTCACGTCGCGTACTGTTCAGTACACAAACGTAACACACACAACTTACAACAGCATACACAGAAATTTAATAATATATCGCCAAGCGAAGACGGTCTTCACTCATCATCGTTAATAATAGTCAGAACAATTAGTCCAGACAAAAGTACTAAGAACGCTTACCGCGTATTTACCTACACAATTACTTCCACCATATAATATTTTTCATTAAAATTGTAGAACTGTGGCGAATCTTGGTATGTCATGTAACCACTGACGTAACGTACTCACGAGATTTTTAAACATCATTCGGATTTTAAACGTTCTTGTGGGTGTGAATTAGTCCACTGTGTTACGAGGTTGCAAGTGATTGACAATCGAACCCAGCTAGAGACAGTGGACTGGACTTTAGAAGATTTTTAATAAAAGCAAGAGCTCAGAAATCAAAATGCTGGTGGCAAGTCTAAAATTAGTAGCATTAATTTTGATTTGGGGAAATCAAGTAAATAATCAAGTCAGTGGTTCAATCGCAGAAAAAGATGTAACGTTTACACCACGAGAACAAGCATCTCTCGACGAGGTATGATTTCAAGTTTTCATATAGCGTATTGTGTAAATATGCAATTTTGTCCTCTCAAGTTATACTTTTCTAATATACTTCCTTTTATTATTTCTTAATTATTCTTTATTTTTACAACATTATCTAGTTCAAATCACGTGTCCTACCACTACTGACATTGGATTTTATGAAGACTGATTTCTATCTGATACGATGGCTTCGCGGTAAGAGTATTTTCCATTGCTTCAAACGTTCAAACAAAGTGATGGCAAGTATTTCGCATAGAATAACACAAAAATGTTTTTTCCGTAGCTAAAAACCTAAATGTTGCTCAGGCGGAAACAATGCTGTTGCAGGTTGCAAAAATTGCCGAAAGTAGTTCAATCGGATTAAGAATTTTACCTGAGTTTATATTATCATTGTTTTTTATTGATAAAACAGCACTTGAGATGGCGTCAACAAAATAAGGTCGACACTATACAACAAGAAAACTGGCATGACATGGAAGTAGATTTTCCATACCAAATGGATAGCCATGACCTGAAGGGACAACCAGGTAGAATACATACATGGAGCATTAGATGTGATCAGTACCGAAATTCATATGAAGTATGCATGTATGTAATTTGTTTGGATACTTGCTTCATTATAGTTGGAACGGTAGATATATATGACTGGGATTTGAGGCGCGTTGTACTCCAAGGAAAAACTCAAAGGTTCATGAGATATCTGTTTAGGCTCCTGGAGGACATCACAGGACAAATATTTGAAGCGCAGGCGGCTGGAAATAAAAATGTCACACGATTTGTAATTCTGGGAAACGCTGATGGTTTTAATCTCGTTCAGCATGCTTGCAGTTTATGTACTCGAACCGTTCCAAGCACTCATTTAATGATTTTCCGAGTATGTCATCATTCCGTCAGGCCATCATTCGGACTTTTACTTTTTTTCCTAGGTTTGCCAGCCTGGATACAATTCGCACGAAGCTTTGAGGGGCAATATCCTGGATTCCTTGACCAAATCATTGTTGTCGAATGTAAGCATTTGCGAATATGGACTCGTTAAATTGGTTTTATCATATGAGATTAAAATTGTCTCTTTCATAAGCTATTGTCCTGATATTGATTACAGCGCCAAGTACAGTGAATGTCGTTCTTGATCTCATCCGCCCCATTCTTTCTGAAGAAACGCGTAATGCCTTAAAGATCTTTGGTCACACACGGCAAAAATGGATGGCATACTTGGATACGGTTATCAGTCGAGACCAGCGGCGAGCCATTTACGGAGGAACAATGGCGGATTGATCAATATTGAATTACCCTAACTTTACAAATTTCAGTGCATTATTCGCTTTTTTATTTGTATTTACATGTCATCACTTTTTCCAGGTCCAAAAGTTTAAGGACCTAATACACAATACACATAGATATTGTCGGAGTCTCAAAGTGCCTCAAAGTGTCCCCTTCCCTTTCTCAATATTACTCTTCCATTTTAAATAAGTTTACTTCGTTTGATTCATCAGTACTAGTCACTAAGAATGCATACTGGAAAAGAGTAAAATCTTGAATTTTTATTATACGAAACTTGTCAAAATAATCGTGATAAACACGCGATGTATAACGAACATAATATTTTTATTAATAATAAATGAAGTTAATAAGAAACGAAGAAAACATTCATTTGCCAAACAGGCTTTTGATCTATCATTGTACTACTAACCTTTTTAGTCTGGAAGCTTACTCATAAATACTGTGGTAAATAACCTAAAACATAATTATCACAAAAAGCTCGATTAACACATCGCATTTGCATTTCATTACATATAATACGAATTTGTAGTGAAATTCTTGCCTGATTGATATTTATCGTGAGATGCTGCTCGACAATTTTACTCATGCAATTTGCAAATGTCTAGACACTGGTGTTTCTTTAAAAACAACTTTCAAAAATATTACATAAAAACAACACAGCATTACAGGATAATGCACTTTTTACCGTCTGTCTGGTCACATCTTCATCATTCCAAGTAAATTTAATGCATCAGGTGGGTTAACAAAGAAAATGCAAAAGTCAAGTCTTCTAAAATTTAATTTCATTCCTTCCAGGAGCAAGGAATAAACCCAAGAACCCAGTTGTAGTCTTACATTCTTAAATAAAGTTCATACACAACTTAAATACAGCCTTCATGTTTCTCATCTGATTTCTTGCTTTTGTGCGAAGACATGCTTTTTAGTACCTATTATTTTGTTTTCCCTTATAACTGCGGATTAAACCATGTCGTCGATTGTAATAATCCTATGATTACGTGTCATTTCCCATCATAGCATATCGATATGTTTTTAACGTATTTTTGCTTGCCATCTAACTAAAACGTTCTCGCCCATTTTCCCGTCAAGGTTTCAAAGGTCACTCATCATCAATAGGTAAGCAGTTTTATTTGGATGAGTCTGGGAAATAAATATATTGACATTTTGCTGATCGTTTGTGGAATTCATACTTACCATTTGCTTATCAGAAAATCTTTCCTCTTTTAATGATTCAAAATAGTACGAGTTTTTCTGAGGTGGGAACAGGAGAGCACTTGTTGTGAAGTAATAGTAGTATCATACTCAATGTATATTATGATTATCACAATAATGGATCAGAATCCAGTGTTTATTAGTATTAGTCATTATAACAAAAAATGGCGATATAAAGCAACTCAATAATATTTTTGTTTTATTTCAAGCAAACGAGTTTCAGAATACAGGGTGAATCCAACTTTTGTTTTCACCCCGTTGGTTGAGCTAGGTCAAAAACTTTGATGATGGCAAAAAAATGGTAATAGAGTAGCAGGATTCATTATTATTAAAATGGACGAAATAAAAAACTAAATGATGAATCCTATGAGCTTTCCATAAAAAATGTACAGTGAAGGGTAGCATCTAATCACTCTTTCGTTCGATGCAGTAAAATCAGCCATGCGATGAGAAGCATTAAATTTTTTTATGCTGGATGGATGTTGGCAGAAAAACTTGTTGTGAAAGTGAAATGTATGGGTGCAACATGCAACCACATAAAATGTCCGGCGATAGGCTGGGAAATTGTGATAATATCATTCTTTCGATAGGAACAAAATATTATCTCTTTGGTTCTTAATTGGTTATGCGGATATATTATGTATTACGACTATTACAACTACATACATCCCGCATTATGTAATCCTAGAAATGCACATTTCTTAACATGGAGCAGAGAATAATGTCTTCAGAAAAACTCTATTTAAAGCTCCGCATGTCTAGTACATCTCTGCAGAAAGATCCATGTTCCTGTTGGATAAATGACACAGTTCAATCCGGACTCCCGACTTTATACACTCTACGCCACGACCTGTGTCTAACGACGAGTGTGAACGTGAAAGTTTTGGAAATTCTAGTCTGTACAAAGAATTTAAACAAGTTTTCAAAATGTTAAAAATCGCAGTTAAATTAAATCGCCAAATAGACTTTAGAACTCAGTTAGGTTTTACGTTAATGCTAGTGCTTGGATGGTGGTCCTGCAGTTGCTCTGCAGTTAATAGTACTGTAACCATTACAGAGTCACTTCACAAAGAATTGATGCTGACACCAAAGGAAAAATTTGCTTTTGACAAAGTTAGAAACAATTTAAAACAACATTTAACAACTTTCAATTATCTAGGACTTCATTAAAAACATTTTTCCAATTTTTAATTGTTCTATGGTACATAGTTCAAATCGGCTGTGTACAAAGACTTGACACTGGATATTCTGAAGAATGACTTGTTTCTACTTCGCTGGATTCGGGGTAAAATGAACTAGTGAATACACCTTTGGATAAGATATAGTGTAAAGATAGAATCATTGTATATAAATTTGATTGTTATTATTTGATTGCAGCCAAGGACATGAATCTTGATCTCGCAAAACGTGATTTATATGCAGTTTAGTGCAAACACTGTTATTTACATTGCAAAAATTATATTCAAGATCTGACAATCTACAAGATCTGCAATAATTATTATAAATTATTTACTATTTGGAATATCGATTAGTTCTTGGAATTCATCGAGGAAAATAAGATTGGAACTATTTTGGAGGAGGACTGGAGTGATATACTCCAGGATTATCCCTACTATTCCAATGCTACAGACAAGCAAGGACGACCTGTTGGCTACGGACATATTGGGGGTGACGTTTGGAACATTCGTCGGGGAATTCTACAAGGGAAGCGAACTCGACTCATGCGATTCACATACAGGATGGTTTGGGAATTGTTCCACAAATTGGAGGATATCGGAAGAATTCATCCAAACGTTACGCAGTTTACCGTTATCGTCAATCTTAACGGTTTCAATCCGTTCCAACATGTCTGCCCATTATGTAAAATGCCACTTTAAAGCTTTTGAAACTTAAAAAGTGTCAGTTCGTACTTATGCGGGATACACAATGTCATTCATGTCAATTTTACAGGTATCTCATCCTACATCAATTTGTTGGATTCGTATGAGCGGTTTTTCCCCAGCTACACACACGAGTTTATAGTCATCAACGGTTGGTTAAACTGATATAAGTAACTACCTATATAAAATGATTTACTCAAATATTCACTTTCTGATGACTTACTTTAATAAAACAGCTCCACAGGCGTATCTGAGTTTAGTGGATATGTTCAAGCCACTTCTCTCCAAACACACAAGGGAAATTTTGAGGATTTTTGGCCCAAATCGTAATAAATGGAAACCGTATTTGGAGTCACGAATTGACATCAACAAGTTGCAAGCCTTAGATCTAGACTAACATCGTGTAAGCTAGTTTAATTGATTTTAATAGAATATGTCAGAAATAACTATGTAAGAATAGGTAGGTAAAGATACAAATCGTGTCATTATTTAGTTTAGTTTAATGGATTACCTATATTGTAAATATTATGTACCTTACACAAGGCGCGGAATGTATAATTTAAGGCTTTTCAATATAATGTGCATTTCTGTAGACAGGAAGTTCATCGCTCCAGGCAAAATCATTTTTATTCGATTTGTAATAAGTATCATGGACTCCCGGTGTGTATCGTTCACATTTGTTGTGAATAATGCGCAGATATTTTTTTGCAATATGTACATCGGTTTCTTGTTTGTAAGAAAGGAAATAAAAGCTACTACGAGTAATTTGTAGAAGATTCTACTAGTTTCAAAACAAGATTTTTACGGCGGTGTGCCTTGTACCTAAACGAGTGTTTATGGAGCGTAGAGAATCTTTACTAGAGATGCGGATAGTTATCCATCGGATTCATTGAACTCAATACTACACTGTGCCATTGCCATTGCACTATATAATATGTAGGCATGCAAAAATATGTATAAATAGAATTATAATTCTGCGTCCGCACACCATTTTCCTGAAAAAAGGAAAAACACTTAAATTTGTGTTATTACAAATAATGGCAATATTTTCTTTCTTTTTATTCGAATAGTAGTTCTGTATGTGATTCAGTAATACGCACAAGAGATCCTCATAACTTACTTTTAGAGTTTTTTAAGTCGACGATAGGTGGTGGAAGAGATTGGTTTGAAGTTTATGACTTGCGTGATAAATGCAAAAAGTAAAGATTGTAGGACTACGTATATAATACATCGAGAGTGATAATAATGACCTGAATTTAACAAAACTTTCCATGTACCACTTACTTGATGCGTTTACTTTTGCACCTTTTCCAGTCATTCGTTGACATTTTGAAAGCAATGAAAGCGCAATTGTGCAAAAAAAGTTTTCAGTCATGAGTCAATCTTAACCTACAATAAAACTGAAAATGTATGATTTTGCTTTTCAGCTTTGCTTTATGATACGGATGGATAATAATAATATCTAATTTTACTTATCACGTATTTTATGTAATTTGATTGGAATAAATCACATCATTTCACACATGCAACGCTATTATTTAATGGAAAACAACCACAGTAAAAGTAAATAAACTTAATCTTCCCTTTATTTGAAGGTCAAGGCAATCGTTTTACCTTCTTAACATCCGTCTTATGCATGATTCATATGTGATATGAATATATTAGGATTTTAAAAAACTTGTGATTTGGATTTCAATTATGTACATGCAAATTTGTAAATAGCTTTCCTATTACTAACATGTATTATTGGTTTAATAATATAAATTTTTCCTACTAAACTGAAGTAAAAACCGTTAAACTATCGACTTCCCAAGCATTCATTCACTAGGTATGTGGAATGATTCCAGTTTTATCGTCCTCGCAGGCTTCGACTACTTATTGTAGTCCTCTTTCAAATGCTTCATAGTGTTCGACAAACATTTTGAAAAAAGGTTTCTTCTACTAAATACATAACAGAATTTTGCTGGGCATATTTCTGAGTTCATTTGGAAGCAACTCACGAATAACTGCTCGTCACCCTACGTTAAAATGGCATTGTTTCGGCTTTCAAATATCTTCGCCACCGGTGGTTGTGTTTGGATATCTACAGGAATAATTATGCTAATAATTTGCGGAACTATAACCAAAGTTTCCGCTAATGGGTCGCATCAAAACGTCGACGAGGAGCTGATCCTCACTCAAAATGAGAAGATTGCATTTGACAAGGTTATGCCATTCAAAGTTTGTATTAAGCAGAGGTTCACATTAGTTCTAGATATGTGATTTTAAAAAGTGCTCCTTACTTTTATTTTTTGGGAAACAGTTCAAAAGAACAGTGTACCCGAGAATTACTCAGGACTACTTGAAGCAAGACCTTTTTCTTTTGAGATGGATTAGATGTAAGAAGCATTTTGAAGAAAAAGCATTCACATTGCGTATTTAAACAATAAATCTGTCAATAATATGCACTATATTTTTAGCCAAGAACTTGAATGTGGATATTGCAGTGACAGACATGTTCAAGGTACAAACACACTTTTGCAGCTTTTGTTAAACCTATTTAATGTAGACGCTCATAAAAAACATGTGCAATACCCGAGCTAATTATGACAATATGTAAGTTCTATTTTCAAAATGAGTCTTGTTTTAGTTTCTAGAGTTCTTTAGAAAAAACCAGTTAGCGACTATCCTGGACGAAGACTGGAGCGATATAGCCAAAGATCATCCTTTCTATACAGACGCCGTTGATAGAGAAGGAAGACCAGGTTATGATCTGCATTATTTAACTGCTGTTTAAATATCGATTTAAATGATAGGTTTAAATAGGTGTCATTGTTGGTTCCACTCATAGTTGCGTATGTATCCGCTGGAGTTGGCTGGAAACTTCGTCGGACAGCTTTGAATGGAAAGCGGGATCGACTTTTGCGCTACATGTACAAGATAGTATTTGAAATCATGATGAAAGTGGTAGATGCCAACAAGAAGCAACCAAATGTGACTCAATTCGTAATTGTCGTGGACATGAAAGGATTTAGTCCCATTCAGCATGGATGTGCTCAATGTGTGTCATTCACTTGATTGATTGATTGATTTGATTTCAAACTTCAAACTGTAACTCTTTGAACAAATATGAAAATTCTTTTATGCAGGCATTACCTCCTTTATCAACTTGCTGGACGTTTATGAGCGCTATGTGCCTGGCTACGCGAAGGAAATCATTATCATAAATGGTCAAATATCATAATATTTGGCAGATGCATGGACATTTAAATTCCAGAAATATGATTGTAAACATCTTTAAAACATGATTTTCCTTTAAAAACACAGCACCTCAAACATACCGAGTTATGCTGGAAACTCTCCGTCCGCTTTCATCACCATCAACTGCGAAAGCTTTGCGTGTTTTTGACTCGACCAAAGACGATTGGAAGCCCTACCTGGACGCAATAATAGATCCCAAATATTTGCCGTGAGAAAAAGTCACATTCCATTACCTATACCACTCGCAATTAAAGATAAATACAAAACAGTCTTTTCACGTCTTGCGTGTAAGAAAGACACTTTGGTATTGCGCATCAAAAATTCAGTTTATTAACCAGGTATTTTTTATACGTGCAGGCGTGAGTTTGGAGGTACCAAACAATTGGATCAACATAAAGGATAATGATGATGGGATGCCATGTGGATGGATGGTCCATTTCAAGTGCTATGCGAAAATCATCATGAGAAAATATAAACCTGTCAAACACATTAAAAAGTTTTGTGAAAGAAAGTTATAACAAAGAAAGCTTTTGTAATTAAATGAAACCAATAATTAACTTGCCACCAAAAACTAGGCTGTACCTGACCTACCACTTTTGTACAGTTCATTACCAAAAGTCATTGCATCAGAGTTTCGTTTCGTGGACCTTGGTCCATTTTCTTTAACAATTTTTCTGTTTTTCGCCACATGCATATACCAAAGTATATGGGAAATTATCAAACGCAACAAATGAAATTACTACCATGCAATCACGCACGAATATTTTGTTGTTTTGTTTTTGATGACATGCCACTCTTTGCATTCTTACATCTTGTGTATACAAATAATTGTATCTCGCCTGTTGACTATTAAATTACTATTTGAAATGGAGTCTTTAAACCTTAGTTTCCTATCTGTGGAAATGCGAACGCTTTGCATGTACTGCACTACAATACAGCAAGTAGGTATGCATATTTCAAAAGGACACAATTGACAATATAATATTGTGTACATACAATATACACACGGGAGAACATTTAGATGTAAAGATTGGTTTTGAAGCGGGAGGGGGTTGTCTGTGGTCATTTCTTCTTGTGACTTGGTCAATTACTCCCATTTTTTTCATGCAACAAAGGAAGTACTCCTATTGTTTTATAAATAAATGCTAGCACGAATGGATTTTGGGCTCTTTGTTATTTATCTAAAAAGTTCCATGTAATATTGTGTTGTGATGTGTCACTACACGAATGTAACTGACTATAAGTTCATTGCCGGCTTGGTGTACAGATAATTTATTCGACAGTGTATCCTTAAATCCTTAATGGTGCGCTGTGTGCGACCGAGTAATTATATTATACTCTGCATTTACTTCTTGTCATTCCTTTGTGAATTTGCACCGATAATAGTAATGATAAAATTGTATAATAATACAGCTAACAAAAACATCACGAAAACTTCAAACGCTTAATTACGTGATCGAAACAGTGTGAGATCACTATCAAGTGTTTGCCCATTTTTATTGTCATTACTGTTCCTGACCCCGACCACTCCAAATCTCTTGACGGTGTAAGGTGCAAGTTATAAATTATTTAAACATCAAAGTTGGAATTGTATTTAACCCCAACAAAATAATTTGCATATGTATTCATACTAACAAAGTACTTTCGGATGAATAAAACATTTTACGAAGAGGCTTTGTTTCTTGCAGCCGCAGTAAAATTCGTGTTTCTTTTAGCGCTAGTTATCCCAACAACAGTGTTAAGTAGAACCGTGACTTTTCTACTGCATTTAAAATGTGGTCGACGATGTCGATTTACTTGTGCGGGATAAGTATCCTAAATATCCTTTGTTTGCTGGCTTGGAGTTCATTATGCTTATCTGGAACAGGCCCAGTTCTGGCGGCAGCAGAGCCACGACATCACAAAAATGAACTGGTTCTCACGAGGGAGGAAAAAAATGCGTTTGATAAGGTTCTTATCTGCAAAATACTATGTGGCTTAAATACCTTTGTTCCCAAATACCTTGTATGCAATATTTTTATAGACATTCAAGGCCTTTTTTTCTTTTTGCTTTACATTTCAAACAGTTCAAAGCTGCCGTCTACCCGAACATTACTGATGCTTTTTTAAAGCAAGACATTTACTTGCTGAGATGGATTCGAGGTATACGTTTTTCACATCTTCCCTATACGACATCATGCAATAAAATATTTTTTAGTTATCTTAAGGTCAATCATTAGTTGAAATAATAAAAATAACAACTTTATTGGTTTGAAATATAGCAAAAGATCTTGATGTTAACGTGGCTGTGGAAGAAATGTTCAAGGTAGGTTTCTTGTAAATATTTACGCTTCAAAAAGTTCACTGACTTTAATGAGCCTACTTACTGGGAACCTCTCATATTCCAGTTCAATTCCTGCATCAAATCTCACGCTACATGGCGGAGGCAAGAAACCTGATCTTGTAGAGTTGTACTTAATAGAAAGCAATAATTATATTTTTATAGTTTTTAGAATTTCTCCGAAGAAATAATATCTCTGATAAAATTCTCGACGAGGATTGGAGTGATATGATTGAAGATCATCCTTTCCACTTTGATATTGTGGATCGACAAGGAAGACCCGGTTGGTAATTATCACTTGTTACTTAATGTGTGAGCTTCTGTTCAGATAAATAAGATAATTTTTAAATAACTTGAATTTATTCAGTTGTTTATGGATCTGTTGGAGACGGTTGGAACATTCGAAGAACCATTTTGCAAGGGAAGCAAAATCGATTCATGCGCTATACGTGCTTCCTTGTTTGGCAGTTGATGAGGAGATTTATGGAGATTAACGTAAAGCATCCAAATGTCACACAGTGTCTCATTTTAATGAATATGGACGGATTCAATGTTTTCCAACACAGTTGCCCTGCTTGTACTGTTCTCCTTAAAAATTTCTTTTCCAATTCATATTAATAAATGCAGTATGTATAATAAAAATTATTGTTTGATAGGTATAAATTCGTACATTAATGTATTGGATATGTACGAGCGCTACATTCCGGGTTATACAAAAGACATTGTTGTTATCAATGGTAAAAATCCAAGAAAAAAATAATGAGAAAACTTTTAAATAAGTTTAATAATAATATATAAGATACTTTGAAACTGCTGTCAAATGAAATGCAAATTCTGATTTGATGCATGTAGCTCCTCAGGCGTATCTGGTTTTGCTGGAAGTTCTTCGACCAGTCCTGTCTCCGCAAACGAGAAAGGCTCTCCGTGTCTTCACCGCAAATAAAAGAAAATGGAAACCATACATTGATTCTAGAATAGATCCTGACCAGCTCCCGAGTTACTTTGGAGGGAACAGAAGGCCAAAGTAGATTCAACCGGTGAACCGATGTACATAAGTTTGTTAAGTACATACATTGTTGTTGCTGTTATATATTATTTTGTACTGCAAAAATAATTTAGTCTGGTATATGTCACTAGTTACATGCTAAGCTTGTGTAAGTCACATTTCTTTTTAGCTCACTAATAAATAATCAGATGAAATGAAGGAGAGCCACTTTTCATTAAAAATCCACAATCACAACTAAACCTACATACTTCGTATATTGCTCTTGTTTTAACTGAAAATGACTCAGTTTTACATCTATTATACAAAATCCCAAGCGTTTCGTAATCCAAAAAGTCGACACCTACTGCTCCCTTTTTAAAGAAAACGACATATTCCTTTGAAAATATTTTTTCTTTTTATGAAAGACCAAGATTCGTAGTCCATGCGAATCGCATTTTGAACGTTTAAAAACCAATCTTTAACCGTTTTTTCGTCCGTTGAAAATGAGCAGAAAATGAAAAAATTGAACAACACTGCATTGCTACTGCTCCCTTTTTTGAGGAAACTACCGATTCGTTTCAAATAATTATTCGTTTCTACTAATGTCCAAGTCTCATAGTCCATTCGAATCGCAATTTTAGCTTTTGAAAGCTAACCCTTCACCGTTTTTTCGCAAATTAAAATAGAAAAAAATAGCAAAACTAAGAACAAAAGTCAATTATCATGAATCATAATTCCCGCAAAAAAAATTCGCTTTCTGACCAAACGTACTATTTCGATTCTATATACATACATACATGAATGAATACCACGTGTCCACGTATTTTATGCTTTATCATGACTATATATAAAATTCCACCTTCCGTTAATTTTTTCGTGCCCAGGGGGAAAAGTTGTACCCCAGGGGGAAAATTCGTGCCCCAGGGGGAAAAGTGGTACCCCAGGGAGGAAATCCGTGCCCCAGGGGGGAAAGTCGTGCCCCAGGGGGGAAAGTCGTGCCCCAGGGGGAAAAGTGGTACCCCAGGGAGGAAATCCGTGCCCCAGGGGGGGAAGTCGTGCCCCAGGGAGGAAAGTCGTGCCCCAGGGGGGGAAGTCGTGCCCCAGGGGGGAAAGTCGTGCCCCAGGGGGGAAGTCGAGGACATACGTGCTAGAGCCCGTTGATTTCAACGGGCCTTCTACGTCTAGTCTATATATACAAAATCCCAAGCGTTTCGTAATCCAAAAAGTCGACACCTACTGCTCCCTTTTTAAAGAAAACGACCAATTCCTTTGAAAATGTTTTTTCTTTTTATGAAAGACCAAGATTCGTAGTCCATGCGAATCGCATTTTGAACGTTTGAAAACCAATCTTTAACAGTTTCTTCGTCCGTTGAAAATGAGCAGAATATGAAAAAATTGAACAACACTGCATCGCTACTGCTCCCTTTTTTGAGGAAACTACCGATTCGTTTCAAATAATTAATCGTTTCTACTAATGCCAAAGTCTCATAGAACATTCGAATCGCATTTTAACCTTTTGAAAGCTAACCCTTCAGCGTTTTTTCGCCAATTAAAATAGAAAAAATAATAAAACTAAGAACAAAAGTCAATTATCATGAATCATAATTCCCGCAAACAATTTTTCGCTTTATGACTACTACCAAACATACTATTTCGTTTCTCTATGTATACATACATGAATACCACGTGCCACATGGGGGAAAGTCGTGCCCCAGGGAAGAAATTCGTGCCACAGGGGTGAAAGTTGTGCCACAGGGGGGAAAGTCGTGCCCCAGGGGAGAAATTCGTGCCCCAAGGGGGAAAGTTGAGCCCCAGGGGGAAAAGTCGAGCTCCAGGGGAGAAAGTCGAGCTCCAGGGGAGAAAGTCGAGCTCCAGGGGAGAAAGTCGAGCTCCAGGGGGGAAAGTCGAGCTCCAGGGGGGAAAGTCGTGCCACAGGGGGGAAAGTCGAGCTCCAGGGGGGAAAGTCGAGCTCCAGGGGGGAAAGTCGTGCCACAGGGGGGAAAGTCGAGCTCCAGGGGGGAAAGTCGTGCCACAGGGGGGAAAGTCGTGCCACAGGGGGGAAAGTCGTGCCACAGGGGGGAAAGTCGTGCCCCAGGGGAGAAAGTCGTGCCCCAGGGGAGAAATTCGTGCCTCAGAGGGGAAAGTCGTGCCACAGGGGGGAAAGTCGTGCCCCAGGGGAGAAAGTCGTGCCCCAGGGGAGAAATTCGTGCCTCAGAGGGGAAAGTCGTACCCCATGGGGGAAAGTCGTTATTTATAGAATATTAACATTTTAAAATGTGGTTTCCAAGTTTTCCACCAGGACATAAGCTGCTAGAGCCCGTTGATTTCAACGGGCCTTCTACGTCTAGTAAGTATACAAAATTAGTAACAAAGGTTTCACACGAATATTATGTCCCACAGACATACCTAAACCAAACCTGTGCAAAGTTTCATGAAATAATATGAAGAACTCCACTTTTAAATAGGTATGTATTAATACCCCCATTTAATACTTAAAAATAAGTAGAGAATTGTAGAATTTTGTGCGACAACACCATGCTGGTTATAATATGAAGATGCTATAAGATTACGATCTCTAAATATTAAACAACATTGTATTCCATATTTATGGAATTAATTCAACTTCAGGTTATATATATATAGGGCATGCGTAACACAATATTATATAGGAACTGCGAGTAAGAATGTAATAACGATTTATATGGAAAAACACACATTTCTACAAGTATTCATTCAAGTGTTGCATTCATTCATATACACAGTCTAAAATTATGTAGGTATATATTTTCTTTTCAACAGATTGAGCTTGTGCTATTTTTAAATAGCCACTATCAGCTTGCACCATCAACCATAATTGATGGGGATTCGGTTTCATGAGAATTTGTGAAAATCTCGTTTAAAACAAATTACTATACAAGTAAATACATACAACACTCCTCCACTCCAACTGTGCAAAAATAAAAGTGATCCATGTATATACTATAGACATTCTGCATTTCAACAAACTTACTTCACTCTCCAGGAAATTTTTTCTTTGCATCCTGCGAATCTTTATATATACTGCGGTATGAAGGTAATCACATAGCAGCTTCGAAAGTAACAATCAGTTATAAATGGCATCAGTGCCAACTCAGACTTGCTCCATGGATTGTCTATTTGGGAAAACCAACTAAAAGCTAAAAATTAAGATTTCAACTGTAAAGGTATTTGTAAGGCTGGAGACATTCATTTGTTTCCTTTGCCCCTCTAATTTGCAACAATGGGGATTTACAGTAAAAGATTTGACATCTTCATTGCAATTTCAATTTCGCTTTATCTAACTCTATTAGTAGTAGAAGGTGCTGCGCCAAATGCAGGTCATCCTGGTGATGATAGTATAGATAGAGAATTGATTCTTACTCATCAAGAAAAGCTGGCGTTTGACAAATTCAAAAGACTTGTCCAGCCTCACTTGTTCAGAGTGGAATTGAAAATTGATCTCTTTCTGCTGAGATGGCTTCGTGGTAAGTTTATAAAAAACGTTAATATCTGTTTCAAAATGAATCGCAAAGTAAGCGTATCAACTTGTAACCGCTGGAAGATGAAACTTTAAATACATTGCATCCTTTCAGCAAAAAATTTAAACGTGGATGTTGCCGTCAAAGACATGATAGGAGTAAGAAAAAAATACAAGAAAGACTCGTAACTAATTTTACTCTGTAATTATGTGACATTAAATTTGTAATGATGCTTCAAATAGTTGAAGAACTTTTATCGTGCAAACAATGTTGACACCGTTTCGGACGAAGACTGGAGTGATTTCAACCATGACATGCCCTTTCACCTTGACGCATACGATAGGAAAGGAAGGCCTGGTATGAAATAACAATATAAACTGAAACCACATATTGAGTCATGGTACTCTCGTATATATTTACTCTAGGTGATAGAGCAATTTTTACGTATCAACTTGTCGTCTTTATAGTGGGATACATGTGGCTGAGGGAAGGATGGGACATTCGAGCCGTCATGATGCAAGGAAAGCGTCTCCGGTTTGAACGATACTTGCTCAAAAGCATTTTTGATCTGATGATAAAGCTTCGTGATGCCCATTATAAGGACCAGAACGTAACACAGTTTAACATTCTTATCAACCTCGATGGTTTCAATCTCATTCAACAAGGCTGTCCAGCGTGTACAAATTCGAATTATACGATTTTTTATATGAACAAGAAGGAAAATTAGTGAATTCAGTTACCTTTCATTTTCTATTCAGGTATTCAGTCTCTGCTTTCATTATTGACTATATACGAGCGATTTCTCCCGGGATTTTCTTATGAGATCATCGTGGTTGAAGGTGAGTGGACAGTTATCGGCTGTTATTGTTATAAGTATTCCTTCAAAAGTGCTTATTACATCAGAAAAAATTATCTCGTTTTTTCTTTCGTTTATTGTAATCGTTAGCACCGACATCCTGGAAATTATTTTACGAAATGGTTCGTCCAGTTCTCTCTAGACATACGCAGGATGCGATAAAAATGTTTGATACGAACAAAAACCAGTGGATGTCATACATGCATAGTCGCATCGATCCAAGTGAATTGCCGGGATATTTTGGTGGTACCAAAAAGGACGACAACGACTTGCCTTGATAAAACCAGATGAAGAATTCTTAACAATATTATATTTTCTGCAAATTGTAATGAAGGAAAATTTATACTGTGCAATTTTTATACAGAAATGAAAAGCTGTAAAATAAAATACATCTGTTTGTACTAAGTCTGCTTGACTCCTGATTTGTAGCAGGTAAATTGAAATAAATTGCTTGACGGTTTGCATACTTTAATTACTCGAATGAGTAATAGGACAAAATGAAGAAAATAAATGAAAAAATTCTCAAAACCACTTGTACGTTTTCTTCAACAGACTTGTTTTACCCTTTATTGAATTCACATTGGAATTATGATCGATTTGACCTTCAAAGATGCAGATTTAATATTTGCATGTGATAACACGGACAGTGAAATTTGATGGGAAACGGTCCGCTCAGGTGTGATTCATACGTCAAATGCGCCGTTCCCTATTCCTTTACATGAACGTCTGCCTTTTTTCTGTTAATAAAGCGGGGCTCGTAATATTTATCATTTTTTCAATATCGACTTTTTGCGTTTCATTAAGCCGTATGTAATTGAAATGTTAAGGATAATTGCTTCGTTAGATCTCTTGGGTTGATTGTTTTTCAGGTCTTAAAAAATTATCACAACTTTTTGTCTATTCTTAATAACTAAGCAAAATTATTTTGATCGTACATAAGCGGCAGGCAGCACAGTGATTTTGCTTTCACATATTGGGAACTGTTTCAACCTCTCCATTGAAAATTAAATGCAAGCGATTTGCCACCACAAAGCCATTTTTCTAAAATTCACTGTTGATTGTGAATTGGAATTACCTCGAGTTTACTATATTATTTTCACTCTGCAAATAGTTAATGGATACATCCAAAGATAAATACCAATACGTATACACCTTCTCAATGAGTAGTACTTACGGAATACACCTAACATTTGTGGTGGAACATTCATGAATGCATGACGTAAGACAACAAAATAATTGTTATTACGTACATATACGTTCAGTAAATACAGTAAATAATTTTAACAACAGTAATTAAATTTTGAAAAAAAAACATTGATTCATGCTCAGAAGTGAACTTGTTGCATGGGTTTACCTGAATGATTTCTCCAGAGAATGTTGCATGCTTGCATTTCTGCAGTATTGCTGTATTGATAAACTAGCAAGTAACAACTACAATTTTTAACTTCTCACTTTATGATGCACATTTTTATTTAATTTTGTATTGTTAGAGTCAGATGTTTTCTAAACTAGTTTTTTTTTCAATTTCAACAAAATTCTCACAGTATATATTATTGATGCTATCTAAATCTAAACAGCATCATAAAATTATATACAATGTATACATATAGTTTGAATGTTGTTTTGAACCGGAATCGATGACCTTTTAATTTGCAAATACAATAAATCGTCATAAATATATTTTTATTCCGAAAAATGTTTTCATGTTTGTAAAAAAGTGGTAAAATATTCTTCTGGTGTCTCATCGACTTTATAGCTCATAGCTTTCTTGAGATAGGATTTTAAAAAATCAGACGAAATATATTATGCATTTGTAACAGAATAAATAAAAATACCAATGTTGTTAGGCGTATGTCTATTTTCTTTCAACGAATTAAACTTTACCCTCAATCGTTTCTATTTACATTTCATCACCACTCTTGGCTCAACTCAAAACATTTTGGTTTAGTAGTCACTATTGCCTCTTGTGTAGCAAGTATTCAATTGGAAACCTTCTCCACGCCATGTTTCACACAGCGGTAAGACCAGAAAAGTTAATTACTACCTTTTCGGCTAATTAAGGTTCGTTCTGAAGACGGGTGAATTCGCGTAAAAGAAATGAGTAAAAACACCTTCTTTTTGTATCCACAAATTATGATTCAATATTATGTACCACATAAGTATGTTATAAATTCAAAGCATGTTTGCAGGAATCCTCAAGTTAAACAAATAGTATAAGCCGCAGACCAGTAGGCACATACCTTTTTATTGAAACAAATCTCCGTTACGACAAAAGGATTCCAACAAGCCAAGTTAATGAAGCAATGTGATGGGTGACCGTGAATTATATACCATTTTTTCATAGTCTCGGAATTACAGCACTGGTGCCAACTACCTCTCGGGTCCTAACTTATGTAACACTGAAGTATATACAAATATTTTGAAAAAAAAAATCTGTCGAGTTTTCCATGTGTCTATCTATACATATATGTCTGCAATATGTGTCATAACATCATATGGGTCTACTTATATGGCTCATAAATACCAGTTGTTTTCACTACCTTATTGCGAACCTGTGAATATTAAGTTAGCCCATGTTGTCGATAAGCAGCAATTAACTATGTGAAAGACACAACCGAACCTCATATAAAAGAGATAACATCTTGCTGGCTCTCTTCTCATTCCAAACTTTTCAAGAACCGTCACAGAAGCCGTAGCGTCACTCCGCTCCTTTGTTCTGATTTTGTGCTTGATTTCATTTGACGTTAATAAAGAAATGTCATAATAATCCTACAGGGAATAGTCATTTCGTTTTTCCTTGTTCCAATATTGTTTTCGGATTCCTTTTGTTAAAAATGCAGCAAGTTTCTAGATTTTATTATTTGACCAACAAAATGTTGTGCATAATTGCCTCGTTATTTGTGCTCTGTGTATGTTCAAATGTCGTGCAGTGTCATGAAACGGATATGGAAAAAGAGTTGCTTCTCACGTATCAGGAAAAAATGGCATTTGACAAGGTAAATCGTCGAGAAAATGGTAACTTTGTTCAATACAATTATAAGATATCAGACGTGCAAAAATGCATTACTCAATAAAGTTCATAATAATGCTTAAAGCAAACGGTTCATTTGTGCAAAGAAGCGTCAAGAAATGAACATGTGTAATATGAAGCTCACAACAAGTAGAAAATATATAGAAGCATGTGAATGTCTTTGTAAAACTTTTCATGATTACGTTTTCATACAGTTCAAGTCGCAAATCTATCCCAACGTTTCCCACGCGCATGGATTTATGAAAACTGACTTATTCCTCTTGAGATGGATTCGAGGTAATTAAATTTATAAGCGAAATAAGATATTATGAAACCTGTGAAGTAAACTACATTATATATTTAAATCGCGATAATTTCTTTTAATGTTTGACTGTCATTGTAGCAAAAAATCTTGATGTCCCACGTGCAGTAAGGGATATGCATGAGGTGACTAGTAACTCAAATGATACCCTAATCAATTTCAAAATGATAATTAATCCACTTGATATAAATCAATGATATTTTTATGCTGTATGTAGTGCTTAGAATGGCGAAGAGTAAATAAACTGGACACTATTCAAAAAGAAGATTGGTCTGACATGATTGCAGAACATCCATATCGTATGGATGTAGTCGATTTGCAAGGTCGACCAGGTATGTATAAATTCCAATAATATGTAACTCTAAATGAGAAAATTTAAGTCTATTTAAGAATACATACAAGATTTCGTGCCATTTTTAACAGTGGCAGTTGGTTCCATCGGTGGACAATGGAACATTCGTCGGTCTGCAGTTCAGGGAAAGCTCGCAAGACTATCCAGATATGCGTACAAGCTTATAGAGGAGGTGTTTGATCGTACATATAAGATCAATCACCAGCAACCGAATATCACTCAGTTTTCGGTTATCGTGTCACTAGAGGGCTTCAATGTATTCCAGCAGGCTTGTCCATTGTGTAATAGATCCCGTCCTTTCTACTAATTTATAATTAAATTATAATTAAATTACTAAGCTTACAATATTAAAACAATGCTAACTTTGAAATTATAGGTTTGGCTACATACTTGCAACTTTTGACAACGTATAACCGTTATTACCCCAACTTTGCCCATGCAATCATTGCCGTAAATAGTAAGTCTCTAAGTTAAATATATATTTAAAAATCTAAAAGGGTCACATACAGATGACACTGAATATTTTATCCCTTTCCACTACAGCTCCACAAAGCTTTAGTATCGTGTTAGACTTGCTACGGCCAATGCTAAATAAACCCACCAGCGATGCTCTAAGAATCTTTGGATACAACCAAAAGCAATGGAAACCTGTGCTGGACATGGAAGTTAGTGAAGACCAAATGTCGCGAGAATTAGGAGGCACAAGGCCTGAGGATGACTATAACTAACCAATGATTAGAAAGTAACATTTTTAATTAAAATATGATGATGAATCAGTTTGGATATTCAGGATCTCCTAAGTATTTGTGCATGACTTGTGATAAATTAACTACTAAAGAGTTGCTAAAGTAGATGATTACATTAATTACGGCCGGTCCGACTTTCCTTGTCCATCTTTTTAATGCACGTGCAGAGTCAATGGGAAAATGTAGCAATGTACATGACTAACATGCTTTTAAAAGAATATTTCTTCATTAATCTAGTAGATATTTAAAGAAATTTAGATAAAGTACTACATTTCTTTCCTCTTATACATTAATTATTTTAAGATAGAACTCTATAACTATGCAGCCTATATTTTATATGACGTACTGAGTACTGACATAATAAAGTAACTAAAGTTTTCTAAAACTTAAAAAGGTGACTCATAATGCATAATTATTAGCGCAATGTGAAGTGAATTAATTAGCAATAAAAATACTTCCACTGCAAGTTCGTATGAGTCACTGTTTCTTACATTGGAAATTGGACTAATAAGCAAAACAAGGGGTCTAGACACGCGCATGAGGGATGTACGACATAATAGACACTTGCATTCAACATACTTCATCAAACATAATCACCGCAATCATAATACCAGCTCCCGCTTCGACAAAAAACTTGTTAATTGGTCAATTAGCTGTAGAAAATAAAATCATACGGATATTTAGTCAAAATAGATAATCATAATAATAATATATGCGATCATATATAATGTTACATACACATGAAGTGTACCCACAAAGTTGAACCACTCCGTTGGAATCATGGACATTAAGTTCACGGTTCGATTTTTCTCATACGTTATACAGAGAATACTCTAGTCTACTAAACCGTGAACTGCGTTATAAAAATTCTATTATAAAACATAATTAAAGAAGCAGCACAAGTATATACAAAATTACAATGTCGACGTGTTAACAAAAACTGCAGCTTCTTGCGTGAGTCACTCTTTGGAATATCTGCCACGCATGCCAAAGTATAAACATTGTAAACATGCATGCATGAACTTCATAAATCATAGCGCTCATGTAATCTTGAATTTACACACGAGCTAAGGAATGTGGGAAGGTTCTTCATTTTAGTTAAACCCGTCTTGTATTTTTGTATTACGTTCTACTAATATATTTCTTTTGATTTTTAGCCCAGATTGAATACATGTTTTAGCTATTATGCAGAACAACATATTAAATATCTCTTTGATATAATCCGCATGTCTTGTTTGGAACTATAGACTATACATGTACATTTATCCCAGTGACCCTAATCTATCGAATGATCGATTATTTATTCAATAGCCTCCAATTGCATTTATTTTCTTCATTTCGACTGGAAAGTGGTATAACATGTTAAGGAAATGAATCTCAAGATTAAGTTCATCGGAAGGTCTTTGTGGGCAAATTCTTTGTACTTCATGTATGCAACTTCCTGACGATATGCACATGATATTATGATGACCTCAAAAATTTTCCTATTCATCCTTTCTGTGGAACTCACTTCACTCAAGCGTTACTTCTTGAATGCCCACCACCAAAATAAAATAGTCTATTATTATCTCATTTTGCTTCAAAATTTTTATTAACGTTACACGCATAAGAGATCCATACAAGAATAAACACTAGCGTTCATATTTCCAATTTCATGCAACAAATCTTTTCAGCTTAAAACTTAATACATATTAAATATGCTTATAAAAATGCTAAATTCTCAGAATAAAGTTTTATATAATTTCCATTTTCCATGAAGTGGAGAATATGGAAGATCCATTAAATTGCTAAAAGTGATCTTGGCTTTTGTAACAGTAAACAACTTTTAGCAAGGCAGATGTAATTGAAACAACGAAGGATCTTCACATTCCATTGTTCAGTAGGCATCCTGCGACCAGTCTATTAAGAACATTGTTCTTTAGTAGACTACCATCCGTATTTTAGTCTTCAAAATTTATTTTCGGTTACCTACTTATAATTACCCTAAATAGTTTGACACCTTAAATCAAACTTTAAAAGTTGGAGGTCATCTCTGTGCATTTTAAAATGGTGCCACTACTTAGAGGAGGCATGAATAGTGGAAGTAGTTCTGTTTACTGTGTATTCTTGCTCATACTGAATATTGTACAAGTTTTTGGTCAAATTGAAACGAATGCAACGTCAACTTTGACTGATGCACAAAGGAAGACATTAAACCAGGTACTTACATAATACGACTTTACAACTTCATAGCATATTTGTATTAATAGCAGAGAAATGAATTTTTCTGACTATACAAACATTTTACTTGAATTTTGCCCATAAACTTTGTGTGCACGCATTCTACACAAAGTAAAACCGCTATAAAACTTTAAATGAAGAATATTATAAACCTACTTTTGAATCTGTTTTTGTATTACAGTTGAAGGAACAAGTCACACATCATCTTGATAAAGACTACATGAAAGATGACTTTTATCTTACACGCTGGTTGAAAGGTGAGCTATTTTTTTAGCTAACCCGTAGAATTTAAATTTATGAAAACAAGCTCTTATGGTAATTACATTGTTACATATTATATGGTTTATCTAGCCAAAGACTGGAAGGTTGCAGACGCTGAAGCCATGTTGACGCAGGTATATTTTTGTTCTATTTCTCGTTTCTTTTTCTATGACGGTAGGAATATATGAAAGCTTTTTATTCCAAAAGTATTCTCATTAAGATAAGAAAATACATCTAATTACTAATTAGATATGTATAACTTTCATTCGATGTATCATGAATGTAATTTGCTTGTTATCACATGTCCAGAATTTGCAATGGCGCAAGCAGAATCGGATGGACACAATTAATGAGGAAAACTGGACGGATATGATGAGAGAATATCCATTCCAGATTGATACTTTTGATAATGAGGGTAGACCAGGTAAGGGAATAAATCACAAATAATAAGAGAATCAGGCGCATCACATTTTTTGTTACAACAAACACAAGAATAATCAGTTCGTAAGTTAATTTTCGTTCACGTGTCTCACACTAACCTTCACACTATTCGTTGATTAGTCGGTACACTAACAGCAAAGGACTGGAATATTAGAAGAGCTGTTTCTCAAGGACGGGTTCCTCGGCTTCAACGGTACATGTACAAGATGCTGGAGGATCTTATCAGTAAACTGTATGAGGCAAGGAAGAATGGAACGAACGTGACGCAATGGTCAGCAATTATCAATGCTGAAGATTTAGGATTATTAAAACATGCGTGCCCTTCATGTAAGATTGACATTAAAGAAACAATAAATTCGACACCAATATTTGTTCACGCCACTATGGCTATGGCTATATAGCATGGTAGATCTAATGACTTTCATTACGACAATTTCGATATTTCGCAGGCATTCCAGTGTGGGTAAACTTTGCCAAATCGGCATCAGACCGATATCCTGGCTATGTAGACTCAATCGTACTAATTAACGGTCAGTATCTTTCAGTACTTGATAATAACGTAGTTTATTCTCAATAGTTCAATAAAAGTAGGTTTCCCGATATTTTTATTTTTCATTTTAGTTCCTCGGCCACTTACTCGAATTATTAGGCCAATCTTTTCCACTGATTCCCTGAAGGTTTTTGGAAGTGACAAGAAATCTTGGATGAAGTATCTTGATGAAAAGATTGATAAATCAGCCAGAAGGGCAGAGGTATAAAAGTCAATTTTAAAAGAAAAATAAATGGATGCGAGAATTCATATTGATAAGCTATTTAACATACTGTTTAGATATGCCTAGGCATTAATGATAATAATCTTTTATCTGTTTACAGTACGGGGGGACAAGAGGATAATTGCATGTGACATTGTTGCAATAAGTCATTTTCATGCCAGTTTAAAATGCATTTAAGTGTAGATATTTAAAAGTGTAAATGTCTGTAGCAATTACCAATTATACAAAAATTCTTCTTGTGCGATGTTTGAATAAAGCTTTATTTTTTACTTGGTTTGAAGATAATTGTTGGTGATGTTGAAAGTTTATGTATTATAAATGGTAGATAGATTTTAAAACACCTATAGATATATTAGATGTATTAGTTGCTATAAAAGAAAAGCATTTTCAATCTGATTTATCTTCATAAGGAAAAAATGCTATTTACGTTAGTCATGAAAGGAAAAACGATATAATACTGAATGTATGTTCAATTCTGCACTTTGCTTTCAAGTTGCTCATGTGCTCGGATAATTGCATCACCCTGTGTCAGTCCAGCCCTGTACTGACTTTTGATAGTCGCAAGAGCTTGGTCATATTCCAGCCATCTATATTCGGAATGCTCAGGAGAAAGACGGATTGGTTTTTCAAAGTTGGTAAGTTCTGCGGGCCAAAGATGAACTTTCTTGAGTACGTCGTCCTTTGTCTCATACTGCAATAACGCATAGGGAATTAAAATGAGTTAACTATAGTTGAGGTACAAATTCTATAATCGGGATGAAGTACAGTTTATGAATTTTAAGAACTTACTTCAAAGTAGACTTTGTACTGGATGTACACGTCATAGTCAATGCTAACGTCGTAGGAAGTCTCCTCCCTTGTTTCTCTGATGGCTGTGTCAAGCTCCGACTCATTTCCATCTAGGTTTCCTGCAAAACATAAATCATCAAATTTTATATTAAAATTGCAAGCAATGCTTTTTGCTATGCGAATAAGTAAATAGTTCCTTTACCTTTTGGGGGACTCCAGTCATCCTCTTTGGCTTTCTTCAGTAGCAAATATTCAATTCTGTTGTTGATAACGCGGTAAAGGAAGAATCCACCAATGCGGTCAATTTCTTGAGCCGTTTGGATGGACCTTGCCTCAGATGCGCATGCGAAAGCCAAGATAATGGCTACAGTAAGTGCTGTGATTTTTGCCATGATTTTAAATGAGTTTGAAAGACTAGAAAAATGAAATGAAATTGGTAAAAAAGATGGAAACTTGATGGAGATGATGAAAGAAGAGCAGCTAGCAGCAGCTATAAAAGCTGTTGTTATTGCTGGAGGATGAGAGGAGACCGTTGGAGTTCCGTAGGGTAAACTACTTCGCTACCGAACTGATATTTGGCGTGACTATTTATACTCATTTTTTCATCACAGGGTCAGCAGTCAGGATTTCAAGTAACCAGGACTGAATTGAGCGTATGACACATTCCTCGCGTAACCGAATAGAAGCGGCTTATTTCATTAACCTTTTATCAGTTCATGTACAAAGTTTCATTTTTTGCAACACGAAGCAGTAAGCTTCAATTTACTATAAAATTCCCTTATATTTTTATAACAGGTAACAATTACTTATTGTGATATAACTAGAACATGTGCATCACTATTTAGTAATCTGTATATCCTATCTCATGTCTAGGTATATAATTTTTATGCTATTATTATATGCATAAACAATTCATGCATTAAATAATTATTGTGATGATAGAAAAAAGAGATATGATAAGATAAAATAGTAGCATGTTTCCCTTATGATTCAGATTTCCACCTGCCTATTATTTTACAGTTTGTCTTATCAGAGGGTCAGGTCAGCAATTTGAAGCTAGCAGAAAATCATGCGGTTTGGGAGCAGTAAACGCGATTATGAAAAAACAACGTGTCAAAATTTCTATTATCAAATCGTCTGGACGAAGGTCACACGATTCGGCAGCATGGACCTTATGTCATCCGTCGGCATTATAAAATGTTATCTCCATTTGTAATAATTGAATAATAATTTCGTGAATGATGGTATGGGCTACCAATATTTTAATGTTCTATTTTTGGATTCTTTTGCACACTTTTGTGTTTTCAATGTGACTAAATGTTGAAGTACTGTGACAAAATTAATACAAAAACAAGTTGATAAACGAAAGTCTTATTGAAAAACTCTATATTTAAAAAAAATCATTTAAGAACATTTAACGCTCTGAGCTGGAAAAAAGTCGACATAATATGTTGTTCTCATGCATTGTTGCAAAATGGAACACATGAGACATATTATACATATTGCCCTTTTTATTAATTGTCCAGAGACCAATATAAGTAAGTGGTCTCTGTTAATTGTCCAGCAATTAATTTCAAAGAAGAATTTCCAGTTCCAAAGCCAATTCTCAACTGCTATTGCCCGCTTACCTGTTTCTGTTTAATATGGAGCAAGCTTCTCCCAAAATGTCTTATCCAACGAACAAAATACAGATATACATATTTTTAAAATATATGAATTATACATATTGATATTAATGACATTTATGATGATTACATAACTAAAAATCATTTGTGCGATAATATTGGTATACCTACTACGTACGTAAATCCGCAAAGAGAACATAACAGTACATGATAATGGGTTAACCACCAATCTCACGTGCACGTGTGACGTTTCGTATCGGTTTTGTTCATGCTCATTGATATCATATTTTACCTTTCATCTCGTATAAAAGGTACATCGAATTGGGTAAATTCTATCAGTCAGTAGCTTAGCTTGATGCGTACTACTACTTCCCATAAGTACATCATTCCTTTTTCCGTTTTAGGGTTTTAGATTGAGTTGGGTAACAAAATCTCTAAAATTAGTAAAACTTATTTAAACTAACAACATCAGGTAGGCCAATCTATTTTTCGCATTCCATTTATCTGTGTAGGGGGTATTAAGCTAAAAATAACTTTACTAGATTAACTTACTGGCGACTGTATTAAGGTAGTAGGCATAAGTAATTTTGGTTACACATCAACCAACATAACTTTGATTTATCGTCACTTTTTAGTATCGTCGCGTCACATAATATTTCGCTGTATACGACGCCAGGAAGAGCTGGAAATGTTTTTGGCCAAAATTACAGCTTAAAAGTCATGAAAATCTACTGCATGACTATGACTATAAGTAGGTAAGACGGTTTGATCGATGATGACAGGTTAAAAGAAAAAGTCTGATGAACTGAACTTTTACTTAGGTAAAGTTAGTCCATGTAAGAAATCGGGCTGGTATCCTTTTCTCCTTCCTGTAAATTGTTGACGTATTTTTTTAAAAGTATAGTGTCCCAGTCATATTATCAGTAAATGCTCTCTGGCCCTTTTATAAGCAAGTTATGTTCACTAGCAAAATGGCTTTAACAAATCTGTTTTTATCCAGCGAAATTCCTGGAACTAGATAGTCCCTAATAGGAATTTGCTAAAAAATAAAGTTTTCAAAAGAAATAAAATGAAATGGTGATAATAATTAATATCCAAAGTCATAAATCATAAATATCCACGGAGCCATCCTACCATTAAATTTCAGAAATTGACAAACTTCCTTAATTAAAAAAATTGCCATTTATTCATTCAATTTATACTAATATGGCTTTGATTGGGGCAGTGCAACGGAAAGGAACTGCTCTTGTTCTAAGATAAGATAAAATAACGTTTTTTGATTGTTCACTCTGTCTAATATACATATATATGCATTATAGGTAGGTTAGGTAAATTTAATGCGTTCATCAAAACAAAATAAAACGTTGATCTGAAATCTGAAACGTGTTGACATTTTTATGATTGAGTTGACTTGACTAGATGCAAATAATAAAAAACCACACTAAAATGAATGAAGTTTAAACAACTACTTCAAACTGGCATAAATCGACGATTGGACCCAGGCGTCCAGTCAAGACCATAAAACTGCAATGTATGATTATGTAGTTGATTATCTTGTTGCCTGTCCATTGAATGATTGTTGATTATGCATTAAAAATGCAGATAAAGTGGTTAGGCTGTAATCACCATTAAAGTTAGCGTTCACCAGACATGAAAGATGACTGCATTGCGAAGAGGCCAGGACGAACGTGTAATGTGTAAGGACGATGTACGCCAATAAAAGTCAAAGATAGTAATTTGCATTTCTCTGCTGCTGTTGTGTTTGTAAATGATTGATGGCAAAAATTGTGCTCTGGATAACAAATCACAAGAAAACCAGCTCCACGCGTTCCTACGTTTAAAGAAAAGTGTCAAAATCTTTGCGAGTCTGGATTTGGGACGTTATCATTTTTATCAGCTCAGGTCAGTGATTTGTAGACTTATCTGTTTTAGAAGCAAATATCCACTTTTAAACAGTTAAACAAGACTATATTGATAATTCTTGGAAAAATGAAATACGAGCGAATTACTCTGTAATAAAACCAATTAGAGTTCTTGCTTGAAACCGTTTCATGATGACTTTTCTTATCTGGTTTATTTTTAAATTATGCATAAATGTTACCGCATGGATAAAATAATCACTGTATTATAGGTACATATATATTATTCAGAATCCTAGCGAAGTTTCCTGCAAGTACATATGTAAACCATTTTGTATGCAATATATCTTTTGTGCTTACTTAACTGGTTTATGGGCAAACCTACTGAATATTTCGGCAAAAACATGTATTTAAGCTCCATTATGTAAAACGATGATGAACTAAACTGCTTCGCCAATATACGATTCCCTGCAATTAATGTATTCTTTTGTTCAAAGCCATGGGTATATTAACCATCTGCTTGCTGTCTATTCATTACAGGTTTGCAATATCCCTTCAGGCCAGTCCAGCAATTCCGAAAATCACTCATTAGATTATACATTTGTATACAAATGCCTACGGAAAGACGAATTTGTAAAGCTATTACCATTTAATTTGGCACTATCTTTCCAGTATCGGACAGCTTATATGCGAGAAGAATCTTAATCTTATATCCATTTGTCATTTGTAAATCAAGCCAAGGAATTCGGACTCGGAGCAGTCTTAGATGATAATGGTGTATTCAGCACTGTCAAAATAAGTAGAAAGCCAGCAGCAACAGAAACTACTAGATGACTCAGCAAGTGTTTCTTTTGCAGTTAATTTAATGTCGGTATGCAAATACAATGGAGAAACCAAAAATGTGCGAAAATTTGCAAAGATCTGCTTCCTCATTACCGAGTAAGGATGATTCATTCTCATACAGTGCAATGCCCAATTTGTCAATGTGCACAACGAATAAAGTATTACTTGCTCGGACATTGTGAAAAGCCGGCTTTAGATAATCATAAATCTCTGCAACTACCAGTCAGTACGATACAGAGTGTGGTAGCAGTAGGAACGATTTTCCGAGAAGTGTCAAAATATTAATCTTTACAAGTCGTCTTGATTAAATAATGACTCATGATGTTGTACTCTACATTCATCTATTTAAAGGAGTAAATAAATTTGCATGAGATAACATGACCACTGGTCAGTCTTAAAATGACATTTCAGTCGGCAAGTCTGTGTATGCATGCCGTAGTTAAGCTGCTTGCATATTTCCAGTCTTTTTGGGTAAACATATCTATGTTTTCATTGTCCGCAGTTCCTTCAATCTTTTTAATGTTTAGGAAAACAAACCCTTTCGTGATATAGTAAAAAAACTACAGTGATGCACAAAAGGAAGATCAGTGGTGAAATTTCATTTCAAGCCAACTTTCTGCAGCGGTTATTCAAAGGTTAAAAAAGTGATAGCCTTTTTTGTTCTTTGCAAATTTCAATCTTTTGTTTTTGGCAAAAATCCTACCTTCTTCTTCCGTCAACTCATCTCTCATCCCGTGCTTCCCAGCGGTATGTTAAAAGTTCATTTATTTTACTTATACGAATTTTAGCCATGAAATACAAGTTACAATAATTTATTATGGAGAATTTGATTGTAAGGATATATGTATAATGCACAATGTGTGACAGCAAAATAGCAATAATAATAGCATTTACAGGATGTCTACCTTAACCAATCAATTTTTCATTTCTCTCTGCACAATTACTTATTGTTAGTGTAAAAATCGTAAGCGATTTGTTTTTTTCTCTGTTGGCCATAAACCTATTTTTTGCATCGTGAATGGGAATCGAAAGTTCAAGTCTTATTTTTTATCGGGTGCATAGCAAATCTTTCTGCACACACGCAAACAAACAACAGCTCTATATAAAGTTATTTTTTAACATTACAACACAAGAGTCAACTTATCTTTTACAAGGCTCTTCTCGAAAAAGTTAATAGCACTAATGCCACATGACATGCACAAAATACATACAAATCTTTATATATACTCACTCTAGATAAACCAAGCAAATCTTTACTTATAAATAAGCAACAGCAAGTAGGCACATACAATGAGTTTTTTTCAGTAGAATCATCCTCGTAAATTCATACTACTACCATCATCGTTGCATGAGCCATGCATTTTGGTAGAAACTATATCGAACCTCATCGAACTAAGAATAAAATGGAAAATCGGAACGTAGCCAAAAAAGCTCTCATGGTTGTGTTTGGTGGTACAGGTTCGAGATTAGTACAAAATATTTAACGGATTAACGAAAACATTTTTGATAACGTTTCACTTTGGTTGACAGTATAGGACACTTTTGGATGCTTGGGTTATGTACATGATAATATGTAGTCACAATTCGTCACACAACCAACTAACCACATTTACAGTCGCAATTCCATTTGACCACTACCGCTGCAATTGTAACATGTTAGCATATTAGTTGTGGACATATAGGAGCAATAATGTCAACACAATTTTGCATATAATTAGGGCTTATTCGTCAGTTTTTCGTTCTCAATTTAGATAACTGGCCATTTTCCCTTCAATTCATGAGACATTCAAAAATATTGAGAGCATTGCATTTTCACACCTCCATAACTTATTGATATAACGGCAAAGCTATTATCATCATCAGTTTACCACCCGGGTTTGACATGAGTTGCTCGTCCAAATAATCCAAGCACAAAAATAAATGGATAAATAAATGCCTATGTATTTTTTATGCCTCCATCAATATGATCCTCCCCGTTGTCACATGTAAACTATAGGTACACAATGTTTGCATTTAAGTATGAGCAAACACTTTACATACCTATATATATATAGGTGTATAGTGACAAAACGATTATATCCCTAAAACATACAGGCATTCATGCAGAGAAGTATTTTTTTTGCAGATTGCAAAAGTCACAAACAAAAACACTATAAAAATAGACGAATCAGCCGACAACCATTTCTATTCACGGTTGACTGTTGAGAATGCTTCTTTTCGCACACTGCACATTCTCAGGCATAAAAAATTATCAGCAGTGCACAACAACACGGAAAAGTAGGTATTTAGTAAGGCATGATATCTCGTGTAAAAATACATACATAATTCGAACACATATGATAAGTTGATTTAGTAGTTAGTTGAGCACACTCTTTTTACTGCTGTTAAAAGGAACAGATTTTTTCGTTACGAAAAAACATGCTTAAAAATCATACTTTTATTTCTTGGCTCGTGTCATGCACATAAGAATCTTATTCTCCTTCCTTCCTTTCCTTAAAGACTTTTTTCCTTTTTTTTCGCCTTGGTGCACCACGAGTGTGCTTATAGTTTACATGTAGGCAATGAAAATAAAAAATGCAATGTAAATTGTAGTACGACAAAGATGTACATAGTGTACAATTACTTTCTATAAATATTATGCAGTCAGTTCATTCATGTCTCTTTATTTAAAGGCATAAAAGTGAGCAGGATATCACAAGAATAAAATGAATAGGACACATCTACAAGCTCACTAGAATTTAAATGGTGTGAGCCAGCAGAAGAGGAGAACACAATAGAATTGCTTCTTATAGGAGAGAACGATCATGATAATAATGCTGCTGTATACATTTCATGAGACTTTATAAATACTTGGTTGCAGGCATCTCGTCCAACTGTTTTCCCTTCGTATTTTCCCTTCCTCCAAATCCCAATCTACGACAACAGCCATGTATGATATTTCTCCTCCTTCCAAGACGCCTCTCTCCTCTGTGGTGGTGGTGACTATTTGCAAAGCAGTAGCCAAAAAGCCTCTGCATGCACAATATAATAACGTGTACTTTTGTACATTGTAGTAGGGAAATTGGCTTCGTTACAAGCTACAACAACTGCATTTTTCGCAACTCGCTTGCCATGTCAAAAAGTGGGAAAAGGAGAAAAGCGTTGTAACAGTTCTTTCTTTGCTCATTTGTAGGTTTCAAGTGAGAGGTGCTGGTTGTTCGCTGGGGAGCTCGACGATAGGAGCTCCACAGCTTGTGTTTTTGCGGTGTCGTGTACGTATCGTCACGATTATCATCATCGTCATCATCATCATATCTACTACTTCCACTCAGCTGCGTTTCCACGTAGCAAGCACTTATCGAAAAGGCGGAAAACGCAGACAAGGAATACAATGATTTAAAACTGTAGCCTATAAGAAAACTGTGCAAATGTAATATGTAGCTGTACTTATTTTAGGTAGTGCACAACAGTGAATTATAATTGAGTTTGCGAATTTTGTAAAATTCAAGTGATTTGTGAATTTATTTTATAGACGAGTTGATCTCGATTGTAAATTGCATTTGTGCTTTAATGCAAGAGCGTGTTACCCATGAATATAAAATAAAGAGTATACAATGGATTTTCGGGGAAAGCAAGATGTACCTAATCCAAGGGAAAAGGCAAACCCAATCTCCAAGTTATTTTTCTTCTGGATGCTCCCATTGTTCTGTAAAGGGGCCAAGAAGGACTTGGGCATTGATGATATGTACAATGCTCCCAGAGAGGACAGCGCGTCACAGTTGGGGAAAAGGCTGGAAACGTAAGTATCACAAAAGTTTCCATGATTTTACCGTAGCATACAAACAGACCACCCCATGATCTTCTTGAGACACACAAAAGCTCACACAATTCACATGGATAACGGACGAGAGTGTGTTGAGAAATAATGGTAAACAACAACAAAGGGAGTAGAAGCGAGATTACATGGACATCATAATATTTTTATGTTTTTTTATCGTCTGCAATGGAAGAACACGCAATATGACGAAAATATGCACGCGTTTCTTTGCGTGTAAATATAAACACAAAAAATCTGTGTATAAATCAATATTGTGGTGATTGCTCCATGATGATATTCTGCGTCTAGCGTGTTTATGTATTTGTATAGAGTCTGGTGAACAAAGAGATGAACTGTTTTTTTATCGGGACATGCATGCAAAAATCATCGTTTAATGTTTATTTTTACTGCGATGACATTTCCAATGTTTACATACCTACTAATTTTGTGTGTGTGGTATATAGTATATTTTATGATTATCAACTGATTCGCCATACCTTGCATTATCGTCATGAAATACTTTTTTTTCATTAAATTCATTTACATTTACAATACACGTGATAGTCATGTCGTCGTTGTTGTATTCAATACGTTCCATGTCAAACAACCTACGCATTATAACGACCTATTAGCCATAAAAAATGAGCATTTTTATAGCGATCTTACGTTTTGCCTGCCTGTGCCAAGCTAGATTTTTACTCTAATAAAAAATGTATTCCTGTCAACGGTGCCTGGCACAAGTTCATATAATAATTTATTCATGCTAAACAAATCCGCATTTTCACCTGCTCCAATCATCTTTCATTTCTTTTATTTTCGTGACCTTTTCGACAGAAAAGGAAGTCCTTCATTTTCATAAGAAAAAAAATATTAACAGAAAATTGCAGCTTGTTATTACTCCCCTTAACTATCCACCAACCAGCCACTCATGCTCATTACATTGTTAACGGAGCGAAGAATTTTTATTTCTAAACATTTTTGAAAAGTTTGGCATTTTAAAAATTTTCGGAGCGACTTTGTTCGCTTTAATAAATGACATGTCTTTACTTCCCATATGAACATCGAAAGGCGTAGCTGCAGACTTGCCACGATGCAATCTATCCGAAGCCAACTTCAATTTGTTTTGAAGAGTGCCCTTCTTTTTGTACGTATCACTTTGTCCATCTCGTCGTCGCATGAAAAACGTATACTTGCTCCACAAACTTTTCCTCTGTTGAACACTAGATAGCAAACTTTTGGATGGTGTTGACTTTGGTCTGTGGAACATTTCCTCGAAAGTCTTGAACTTGACGTTTCCCTGAAATGTGTTCTGACTTGTGGAGCTCGGAAATGATTGATATGACAGAAAGTAGTGTGTGCTGTCATTCACGGCCCTTGGCAATGATCGTGCTCGCAATCGGGACGGCGGAATCGAAGAACTTTGCTCATAATGGAATCTTTTTATTGGTTTAGCGAAAGTAACTGATTTGCTTGGCTTTGAGGGAAAGTTGTTTGGCGGAGAAACAAGCACATCTGCTTGCGTATCGGATGTCGTAGGAGAAAGCTGCAGTAGTTCCAACGACTGGTCAGATCTCAAGGTCGGAAAATTGTATAGGGAAACTGTTGAATGTATCTTGAGACAAGATTTGGAAAATTGCATGAGCTCCTTTGGACATTCCAGCGGCAGTGTGTTTGGAACGCTTTCAATTTCCCAGACGTTAATATCTTCCTGGTCGATTCTGTCGGTTTCTATTTGTTCTTGCGACTCATTAGTATTCTTAACGGTGCTCTCCTCCTCGTTCCCATCGTCAATAACAGTAAAACAAGTGGAGGATAAGGATGATGACTCTTTTACGGGGACCAGCAGAACGTCCTTGATCTCAATGTCATAAAAGAAGGTTGGAGGGGTAAGCGGGTGTAGTTTGGCGTACTCGTAAAGCTGCCAACGAAACTCGTACTCATCGTCCGTCTCATCCGGAAGTCGGGATGGATGAGCTCGTTTGAAAACATGAACGTGGGGAGGGACCAGACTCTGGTAAAATTTCAGAAGGGTATCCTCCTCATTACCAACATCTGGCACGCTGTTATCTTTTGTTATAATAGAGGAGGAGGATGATGCATTAGTAATGGTGCTGGTGCTGGTGGTATTCAGCTTTGGAGGTCGCTCATCTAGAAGATCTATGCGCCATAATGTTGATGCTGTTGGTGTGGGTCCAGGACTATTTTCATTCATTTTGTGGAAACAAAAGATTTACTGCCTATATAGGATACATTATGTACATTATTACAAATGCCGATTTTAGTATTACGCAGGTACTTTTATGGCTGTGTCCATCATTTATCAAGTCAGTCCTATTGTATTTTACGGTGGACATTATCATACGGTGTTCTATGACTACGATTTCCATTGAATTGCTGTAACTAAATTAATGCAAACATGGGAGAGCAAAACCGTAGAGCAAACTCCAGAGTAGATCATGAGCCATTCATGTCATTAGTCATTATATTCACATGGGTAAATAGATTATTGCTACGTGTGTGCAAAATGTGATAAGTAATGAGCTTAAAGACAATTTGCTAGCACCTTATAACATGATGAATCGATGAACCATGGTCGTAAAAATGCTCATTAAGATAGAACTAAAAGAGAAGGACAGAGAAACATGATGAAGAAAGTACGTAGCAATACGTTTTTTGTCCTTTGTTTCCCTTCTTCGTTGCATCTTCACGCGTCACACGGCTGTCTCGTCAGGAGAATCTTTTAGCACTACAAAAAACATGTTGTGCTAAATCAAGTCAATATTTGATTCCTCATTTTCTATATAATAATTATGTGCTGTGTGCACTTCTTCTTCGCAAATCGTAATAACGTTCTGATGTGTCCAATCAAATTCACATGTCACATTTCATGGCAAAGTTAGATAGTATGTCAAAGTCAAAAAGTCAACCTACAGCATCAGAGCCACCAAGTGCAAAGTACAATGAGGAATACATCAATTTTTACAGAGAGAAATCTGTTTGTCGACGACTTGGCATTTGGCACGTTGTGGTGGAATATGAGAAAAGTTGGAATGGAACAGTGTGCAATTTAAGGTCTTTGTTCAAGTTCACCTTTTATTAGCCAGTCAGACGCTGAAAAAGTAAAAAAAAAGTTTAAAGATAATACAACAAAATATGTAAGTAATGTAAACCATGTGTACGTATACGTACATTTTTTATAATAAGTATATATGTACTTCTTTACGGACGAATATATTAGAGCGTTCTTTGATAATAAACTGGTAAACTTGCTAAATTAGCAGAAAAGGAAGGAAGTAATGTATAACTTATTTACATTTTTACTTGTCTTCTTTGTTTAATAGACATAATATTTCACTGCAGTTAACTATAAAATGTAATACGGAACAAGCATATATTCAAGCACGCGACACGAGATAATAGTATTGTAGAAATATATCTTACGACAGTATATACGGGCACGTCTTCCTATTTTTTCTTTCTCTTTATCACATGCCATCATGTTCATGTACACATCATTATACGACTAGGGCAAGGAAAGTAAATTACATCTGTGTCATGTATTGTTAAAGCACAAATTATAATAATAAAGTTGTTTGTTTTTTATGGTTCGTGCTGACAGGCAAAAACACGAAAATGGAAGCTGTCACAATGAATGACTGCAAATGACAAAATAATGATCTGTGCCTAGTGTATACACGTCATGTACATGTACTACTGTACGCACCTCTATATAATATGTCGATACTCCACACACAGTATATTATTTTTCATAACTGCATAAATGCTTGCGTCATTGAATTTTTATAATGAATAAAAATGAGAACAGGATGACAACAAACCATAAAAATGCTGTAAATGAGAAAAACTGAATGAGCGCTTGGAAAATTGAAAGGCGTGTCGAAAAGCAATAGTTTTTTTGCGCTGTTAAATAAGATGATACAATTAAAACAAATAAAATGTTTTTGGGAGTTTTCTCCCACTAATTGTAAACATTCCTAGATAAATATGTTTCTTCTGGACTCTTTGTTATATTATGATTTTTATATTTGTGCTTCTTCTTTTTAGTGCATGGGATGACGAGCTTCATTCGTCGAAAAAGAAGGCGAAAAAGCCGAAATTTTACAAAGCACTTTGGGATGTCTTTGGAGGAAACTACATACTTTACGGGTTGGGCACGCTCTTTGACGAGTGCATTATCAGGTAACTTAATTTATTACCCCTCAAGCTTTCACTTTCAAGATCAAATCTCACTTCACCCCAGACGAATTGTTCATGGAACGAACATGCTAAACTGTTTACCATTTTTATCTCCCTTCTGTTTACTAGAGTTGCCCAACCAATATTTCTCCGTCTTCTCATCAGATCATTTAGTGACCACAGCGTTTCCAGCTCTCAACAGCTAACGTACGCTGCAGGAGTGTGCCTTACTTCATTGGTCCATGCCTTACTCATGCATCCCATCTCTTTTGGGATTTTACACTTGGGAATGAAGTGCCGAATCTCTACCTCCTCTCTAATCTATAGAAAGGTAACAAAACACACTTAGAATAATAGGTATTTAATTAACTTTGTAACGGTTTATCCTTGAGGTAAAATGAAACAAAAATATTTTCTCTTCAAGACACTACGACTCAGCAAAGCTGCTCAAGAGCAAACAGCAATCGGACAGCTAATCAATTTGCTCTCCAATGATGTTGCCCGTTTCGATTTTAACGTACTCTTCCTTCCTTATCTGTTCATTGGGCCGCTACAAACTGTGATTTTTACTTATTTTCTTTGGGAAGAACTGGGAATCTCGTGTTTAGCAGGAACTGGCTTCGTCATGATTTTAATGCCAATGCAATGTAAGAACACATGATTGTGTCCACTGTCCACTATCAAAGTTCTTAGGGACTCTAGTAATGGCTCATAAATTCACTGATAAATTGCAAATGATTCCAGATTACATTGGAAAATTGTCTCGGCTTTTCCGATTTAGATTGGCATCGAAAGCAGACGGTAAATTTTCAATAAATATTACCACCAAGTGAAAATAAGTACATGAAATTATTTTCTTCAGTAAAATATGAATATGACCCAAGAATTTTTTTATTTATTGCTTCATAGAGCGAGGAAAAATTATGAACGAAATCATCATGGCCATGCGTGGTGAGAAATAATATTATATTAAAGCACTACTTATAATTTTGTATACAGACATAAAATATGCAGTCGGCTCGATATATTATTTTTTAAATATTATGTGATGTGTCATTTTAGTCATCAAAATTTACGCTTGGGAGCTGCCATTCAAATCCATAATTCAGAACGTGCGTCGGTATGTCGTTTATAAACTTTTGACCCCATTTCAAAAAGTTCTACTTTGAAAAAATATATATGTACTCGTGACTTGATGTTCTGTCGATAAGTGATATGTACTTAACCGCGTTACATAATTTTTTTCAACTATGACGGAAAGTTTTGTTTGATTTTGCTTGTAGACATGAAGTGAAAGCTCTGAGGAAACGTGCATATCTTCGCTCCTTTTACTTTTCCATGTTTGTGGCTTCATCCAAGCTGGTGCCATACATGACTTTTTTTATTTACGTCATGCTCGGAAATCAGCTCACAGCGGATAAAGTGTTTTTTGCTTTGCCAATTTTTAACATTGTTATACACAATATGGTATCCACTCTACCCTCAGCTGCGGCTGGCATTGGAGAACTAATCGTGGCCACAAATAGAATTGAGGTTGAGGAAATACTAAAATAAACAGCTATAATTATTCATATTTTTTCAGAAATGTAAAAATAAAACAATTGTATTTCATATAGAAATTCCTTCAATTGGAAGAGCAAACGCTCAGCAGTGGGGTGGAAGTCCGCCACGGTCAAGAATCTCAAAACCTCATTTCCGAAGGAAAGATTGTACCTTCCATCCATATGGAAAATGTTACCGCGAGGTGGACCAACAACAACAGAAGCAATGATTTGAGCCAAGTGACAACGAAAGGTCTCACAGGTCATAAGCTTATCATGGTTGTTGGTCCGATAGGAAGCGGGAAAACCTCTTTTCTTCAGGCTCTCCTCCAAGAGTTGCCAATATCCTCGGGAAAGTGCCTCATCACCGGCCGCGTGGCATTTGCATGTCAAGAGCCGTGGATGTTTTCGGGAACTTTGCGACAAAACATTTTATTCGGCCGTCCATATGATAACGATAAGTATCAAGACATTGTGTCTGTATGTGCCTTAGAGAGTGACTTTGAACAGTTGCCTTTGGGAGATAAGACTGAGGTCGGGGAAAGGGGAATCACTTTGAGCGGGGGACAGAAAGCAAGAATAGGGCTAGCTCGCGCTTTATATCAGCAGGCCGACATTTACCTGATGGATGACCCTTTATCTGCCGTCGACTCTCGTGTCAGCCGTCACATTTTCGACAAGTGCTTGAAACGGCATCTTTCAAAGACCCTGAGAATCCTGGTGACCCATCAGCTCCAATATCTGCCTCAGGCTGACTATATTTTGGTATTCAAAGAAAGTCAGCTCATTGATCAAGGGACGTTCAATGAGTTGATGGATCGTGGAACGGACTTTGTCAACATTATCACAAGTGAAACGGAAGAAAGCATTTCATTCAGGAGACAAAGTTTGACGAAATTGGAAGAGGTTAATACAAACTGACAAAAGTTAAAAGCTTTCTTGATGAAATAAATGATGTAAACTAAATTAAATTTCATATTAAAAATTCATATTACCCCATACACACAGACTGAAAAGGAAGTAAAGAAGGATGAAGAGATCAGAGCGTCGCACGTGGAGAAAATGACCTCCGGTGCAGTGAGTTGGAAAACTTACTGGAAATACTTCCGACTTGGAAATTCATACATTTCAATGTTCACCGTTTTTCTCGGGTTTATATTTTCCCAATTGCTGTACACGTCAACGGACTGGTGGCTACAATATTGGTAAGGACATTTTTTCACGGGCGTGCTCTTGAATTTTTTTTTTCATCTTGTACAATTTTGTAATGTTATTGTATTACAGGACCAACTCTGAAGAATCCTGGTCCATTTCTGTAAAATCCACTGAGCATTTTACATATTTTTCTCCGGACAATTACACCAACAAGTTGATGCTCAACGGAGAAAATGCTTACTATAACAATTTGCTAAGTACTGTGAATGAGTCAGTGACACACTATCCGCGAGCGTATGCGTATACAGCGGTGCAGAATCAAACTGTGGGAACACAACTATCATCATCATCAGTACTACCCGCATCGTCATCGAGAAACTTATTTGCAATGCTATTTGGAAATGCGTCGTACCGTGGCCAAAACTTTTACATTTGGATTTATTCCGTATTCGTGATTTCGGTGGCTTTGTCTACAAACTTGAAAGCAGCTTACTTCTTCCGCTACTGCATGCGAATCAGTATTAATATTCATGAGAAAATGTTTTCGAGTCTAATAAGAGCCCCAATAAAGTTTTACGATGAAAATCCTTCAGGTATTTATCTATTTTGTTTAGTTTAAACAGAAATACTAAACTGGGATCGCTTTTACACAAAATTTTATTCCTTTTATATATATGTATATATGTCAAACTTTGGCTTTGTTCTCTTCACCCTCAGGTCGAATCATGAACAGATTCACCAAGGACTTGAGTTCCATGGACGAAAACTTACCAGCAGCCTTTATCGACGTGATAGAGATTTTCCTTGTGATGATTGGCGTTATAATAATTGTCGTTTTGTCAAACATTTATGTGATCGTGCCAAGTATATTGCTCATTCTTAGTTTATGGCTCATCAGAGGATTTTACATAAAAACAGCACGTGATGTTAAACGAGTGGAAGCTATAAGTAAGTTGATCTTCAAATATCATCTAAAACAGTCCACATGTATGCACGAATTGTTAAAATCTGGTCTCTAAATGATATTTAAATTCATTTTTTTAGCAAAAAGTCCTCTTTTTACTCATTTGACTGCGTCAGTTCAAGGACTCACCACTATCAGGTCTTCCAAAAGACAACAGATTTTAATCGAGCAGTTTGATGCACTTCAAGATGTCCATTCATCTGCTTGGTTCTTGTTCATTTCATCAAACCGTTGGTTTGGAGTTTGGTTGGAAATGATTTCAGTTCTCTACTTGGCTTGTGTTACGTTCAGCTTTCTTCTCTTCACGATGTGTATGGGGCAACTTGAGAATCGCATAATGTCCATATCCGTTTGGCTTAGAGCAACTGGATTATAATTTTGTCTTTTATTTTACTTTTTTCAGCAAAAATGAGTGGTTCGGTTGGACTGGCTATTTCATCCGTTTTGACGCTTACTGGAACCTTTCAGGTTTGTTCAATTGAAAAAACTCATGTTGAATCAATGATAAAATCAATGTATGTTTGTATGTACCTAGCTGTACTTTTCTGTAATAATTGCAGTGGGGAATGCGCCAATCCGCAGAGACAGAGAATCTTATGACTTCCGTTGAGAGAACAATCGAGTACACTAAAATCAAGCCGGAAGCTCCCCTTGAGTCTGAACCTGATTCAAAACCACCTAAAGGGTGGCCGTACAACGGCAACATTGTATTTTCCAACGTGTCTCTGGCCTACGACAATAAAACTGTCCTGGATGACTTGAGTTTTGAAATCAAAGCCCGAGAAAAAATTGGAATTGTGGGACGCACTGGAGCAGGGAAAAGCTCAATTATTTCAGCACTCTTTAGACTGACAGAGCCAACAGGAGATATCTACATTGACGGGATCAAAGTTAACGACTTGGGTCTGCATGACTTGAGAAGGAATATTTCTATCATTCCTCAGGACCCTCTCTTATTTTCTGGCTCGGTCAGATACAACTTGGATCCTTTTGATCAGTTTAATGATAGTGAGTTGTGGGAGGTTCTAGAAGAGGTAAATCCGTCAACATTAAAACGTGTATCCATTAAACTTGACATAATTTGCAATTTTCAAACGGTGAAATAATATTTAATAATGATAGGTCGAGTTAAAGTCCATAATTCCAGCCCTGGACTGGCTGGTTCTTGATGGTGGCACCAACTTCAGTATTGGACAACGCCAGCTAGTGTGTCTGGCTCGTGCGATTCTCCGACGCAATAAAATTATTGTGATGGATGAAGCCACCGCCAATGTTGATCCGAGGTATAAAATCATTTCAGTGTCAATTTCCGTGAACTAACTTTCCGCATTGAAGACATTTTTTCTAAAAGCATTCGTGTTTTTTATTTAGAACGGACAACTTCATTCAGACAACGATACGAAAAAAGTTTTCAGACTGCACAATACTCATGATTGCACATCGACTCCACAGTGTAATGGACTGTGATAGAATACTCGTGATGGAAAATGGTCACTTGAAGGTAGATAAATACATAGTTGCTTGTATGTAGAAGCATTCTCAAAATACCCCCAAAAGATAAAACTACCTATAACATTGGTTATATTTTTTCTTAGGAGTACGATCATCCGCATATTTTGTTGAAGGACCCGTATGGAATACTCTTTTCAATGACGAGGCACACAGGAAAGGCATCTCATGACCAGTTGAAATTAACTGCTTACAATGTAAGTTAATAATATGCATGCCTCTGATTTGAACTATATTTCTCGTCAACCGTTAATATTCCTCTGCTAACTTGCCATTCCATCTAAACCAATAGGCGTACCTGAAAAAGTATGGTCCTCCACTCGATTCAAGTGCCATTTCTTCTTCAACTGGAGCTACAGATTCTCAACATGAATATATCTCAGGAGAAATTATGCAACCTGATGTAAATACAAACATTACAACCAACGATACTAATGACAGCAGTAGTAATAGTCCTGAGGTTGACGATGAGTTTTTGCCACCACCATCAGAACATTCCACACTATTACCAAATGATAATGAAAGATAATGTAATTGTACATAATTTTTTACTTGCATAGGTATATGTTTATTGTATACATCAGTACATAAACTGAACTACTGCCTACTTAATTTTTTATATTAAACTATTAAAGTGGTATTAAAGCAATTTTAAGGAAAAAATAGATACAAAACTTTAATTTTAATACTTTTAAACTTACAACAAACGTGAATGAATGCATTACTTTGTTATACTTTGTTTTATTACCAAAAAATATATTATATTTAATATCAAAATATCATATAAGATTCCTTTTCTGTGTCTACTCCCAATCATCATTATCATCATCGTTTTCAACCAAGTTTCGCCCCTCTTGCATCCATCGTTTTGCCATGCTGTCAGAAGCCTGGAATGTTTAATTTTAGTCATGAAAAAAATTATCATTTTGATTGCATTTACAAAATATTTGCCCACAAATCAAACGTACCACAAACGAGCCAAGTAAGGTCAACTCCTTCAGCTTCGGCATCTTCAGCAGTGCTAAATCAAATGCCAGGTCAGAGCTAAGCGATCTTCCATCAATGTCCTCCCAATGCTCCAAACGAAGAGACGTCAGCTCTGAAATGACATAATATGTTGAATAAACACTCATGAAATCTGAAACACTGAAATCATGATAACACTCACTCCACAGTGGATTCACTCCATATGAACCCCCACATCGTTTGATTGTCGTTGCTCTCGAAAGTTGCATTTTATGAGGTTTACACCATTCCAGTTTATAACCGATCAGCTACCGCCACACGCAGTAATACTTTTGTGAACTAAGCTGTCAACGTTGTACTTTCATTTTAGAATTTTTCCATAGTTTAAATAAAACTTGTAGAAAATGCTCATCTAGGTATTGTGCATATACTTCTCATTAATTATTCAGGGCCAGAGTGTCTACAACAACAAGCATAGGTAATTTACATATACCTACACTTAGTATGTAAGGTACCTGTTTCCACTCGATCCAGTTCTTGACTCTACGGAGCATAGAGAGACTTCAAAGCAAAGTCGAATCACCCATCCCGTACACAATAATTGACTCCTTGACCACTACTACAATTACATACACATACTACCAAACTTCACATATCTCTGGTTCGAGCCACCCTGTAAAATTCTAATTATAAATTTAATTTACATTTTGGTTTGCACCTCTCCTCTGCAAATTGCCAGAGAAGCATCAAAATTGTCTTTCTTCTTTCTGCAGTCTTTTCCCTCGAACCTAAGGGATGCGGCCAGCGAGAGCCAACAAAAATCCTGTCTTGCGTGTTATTTGATGAGTGAGTAGCCAGTAGCGTCTTCTTGTGTCAGTTTCCATTTTGTTGTACAGCAGCGTCACTCCGTCACGGAAGAAAAGCGTCCCTTGAGAGAAATCGGGAAACAAAGAAGAGAAAAATTACGGGGCAAGCCGGAGATAACCAGAGATTACACAACACCTCCTTTTTTAGTGAAACACTTAATTGCGTAACGAACTTTAGTGAATCTCTGATTTCAGTGGTGGTGGAGCCATTCCACATTTAATTATTTTACTGACTGGACAAAATTCGAAAACTATTTTTTTTCTCGAACGGATAGTGCGATATTAGCTAGCACCATGTCGTCGGGAAACAGGAAAAAGGGAGCGCCAAAGCTGTCTTACTGTCCGGACTGGAATGATTTCTGGAACCAAGGCGAGGAGAAAGTGGTAGATGATGAGGTGGGCGCGTCACCTTCTGGAGATTTAGAGGAAGAGGAGGGAGGAGGAGGAGAGGAGGGACCTGAGGAAGCAGCCGGTGACAACCTCGGCGAGATACATGAAGATTATGATCCAGAACTAAGTGGAATGGTGATGGACATGGCCGAGTAAGATGGAATTTACTTGATTTTTAATTTCAAATTAATGAGCAATGCCACACATCCATGTTTGAAATATGAAATAATGTAGAAATGATTTTTTATTTCCTCCATTGCAGTGTAGTGAGTCATCCGACTGAAAAAGATTTGTTCTTTGAATTAACCTGCTCCGGTCGCTGCTGGGCGGATAGTGGACCTTGGATCATTTCCTGCTCCCATGGGCATGTGATCTGCATTAATTGCCTCCACAAGAATGACACCAAGACTTGCAAAACGCAGATTAACTATTCGTCCAACGAGACGCGAGTTTGTGGCGCTACATTTTATGGGATCGATGAAGCCATTAAGAACACTCCGTATTATAAAATATTCATGGAGGCTGCTCGTTATGAATGCGGTGGAAAGAAATTCGGTTGCGATGTTATCTTATCTGGGAATGAAATAGAGCGGCACGAGACACAGGAATGTCCATTCAGGTAAGTACTGTAATTATGTAATGCATGCAAACATTTAACATTATATAATTTTAATTTCTACTGTGTAACATATTGTATTTTTATGTCATTGCATGATACAATTTTGTTAATCTTTTTTTGTCCAGGTTTATCAAGTATTGCGGATTTCGATCTAAAGGTTGTCCATCGACGTTTCAGAGCATTGAAGAAAACCTGGAGCATGCAATTACCGAGCACAACCTTCCCGTCGTACCCTGCTCAGGAGCACGCCTTATGGTCAGGTACGGCCGAAAGGAATTTTTGACGAGCAATAAATTCTCGGGAGGTACGTGCAACATGTTTTTAAAGTTCCTATTATAACATTTTAACTAACAGTAACGGTCACTTATCTAGCAAATCAACGATAAGAGATGTGTCTTGAAACATTTCAATTTTTAAACTAACAATCGTTACGTTCAAACAAGCAGCATGTATTTTAATCTAGACTTTTGTTCTTTTACGTTTTTAGTCATTCCCATGATGCGAGCTGTAATCACCGGACGACAACGCAACCGGCCTCTCTGCATTCTCATGGCAGAAGATTTAGAGGACAACAAAACTAGATTATGGCTTGTCAAGGCAGTTTGCAAGGATTATGACGATGACAAATTAACGGCTTTCGTCCGAATTTCTCGTACTATGCGTACTAAAGAGCATCGTAAGGGCGAGGACGAACCGGTAAGCTATAATGTGTATAAAAATGGAACATTGTGCAGATTTCTTTTGGTAAGTGGTAAATGTATTTATCTTTTATTCCTATTTTCTTTTCATTCTCCAGAACTCAATGGCTTTTCAACTTAAAGTTGTTCCAGAATGGAAGGAATTGCTCAATGTGGAATTAGTTGACGACGGCGGTGGGGACCCCTACTACGTTGATTTACGAAACGAGGAGGTGGATGAGAAATATAGTGTGGAGAAGGATGGTGAAAGGTACTTCGAAGTGCTGATTTTGATTGGGGACTGCGATGGCAAAAATAATGTGGCGGAATGCGTCATTGAAAATGAGACTGAAGAGGACGACGAAGAAGACGACTTCTATGAATGGATGCTGTAGACTACAGATGCCTTATCTTCTTTTTTATTAAATTAATTACGGTTAGCTGCTATCCAGGGAAGAAAATTCACAATGTTGACGTAGGCTCCTGGAAATTATAAGGAAATGTTTATTAATTGATTCGTACATTGTAAAATTAATAGTATATTGCGTCTACAATGTTTTAAGTTTTATGAATTATAGTTTACGAATTATTGCTCTCATACATTACCGGTTAAAAGTTAAGTTTAAATGAAATAAAATGTAAGTTATATTTTAGAAATTTTACCCGGGACATTGGTCAATCCACATTCCAATCCCCACGAAACTACTCCCGCCAAGACCCATGTAGTACCTGCAAGGCATACTAGCCCTGCCCCTCCATCTCCTGTGCAAGCATCCCTCCCAACTTCACCTCCAGCACAAATGAAGCTTTGCTGATTGAACACAAATGCAGCACCCAATCTCGTAGCCGAATATCTTGCCTGACAGGTTGGACCATCTAAAATAGGCACCTCCACCTCCCTCATCACATTTTGATATTGGTTACTGGCAAAGGAATTTGCACCATAGCCCGCCACCCAGCACCTAGTCAGCATAAAAATGTCATTTAACCGCAAGATTAATTTTTAACTTTTGTTTCAAAATCCATCATACGTTACCTTTGCCCTGTGAACACTGCACCAGCAGCAGGCAGGCAAACTGACCGAATGTGTGGAGTGGTCGCAAAATTGACAGGAGTTGCCAACTTTAAAATGGCAATGTCATTTTGTAAGTTGACCGAATTAAATGCAGTATTAATTCGAACTGCAGATACAGCAATTTCCAAGAAAGGATTCGGCTCTGAGGCAGCATTCAAAATGTATTCTCCTAAGCGGACCCTCATGGCATCCCTAAAAAAGGATTTAATTTTTTTATAAAGTCCTACCGTTGTTGACCGTAAGTACAATTACTGCGCACTAACGTTCCCGGAGTCACTTTATGAGCTGCTGTTACAACCGTGTTAGCATCCAAAAGAACGCCCATTCCAATTATCGCATTGTCAGACACACGGTAAATTATAGCAGTCCACGGATATTCTGCAAAGGAAGCCTGCAAATTCAAGTTCAAAGTTTACAAATATGTACCGTGTGTAATTATGTTTTTGCTTTGAGGTTTTACTTGTCCTTCCGTGGGTACGAATGATGTGGCAATTACTGGTCGGATTCCGCAAGCTGCTGGAGATATAGTCGTTGTCGCAGGCGCTACGGTTGTTGTCGGATTGGGAGTAATTAAATTGCAGCAGTACACTTGACCAGCGGGACACACCGGCGTTTGCTGCAAAAAATAAAAACATTGAAATATTTTAACTGCTGTACATATTTTGTTCAAAATATTCACATTGATTTGAAATGGTACATAGTTTTAAATTACATTGTTCACAATCCTCGGATTAAGGTTTCCCGAGCCGTCTGCGCAGTTTGCAGCCGCGGTGCACACACATGGAGTGATACCTGGATTAATTATAACGATACTGTTAGATGTAGTAGTGGTGGCAGGTGGTGCAACCGTTGTAGTAGTTAGTATTGGTGTAGGTTCTATAATTACGAGTCCTCCTATAATTTTTAATTTACGTTTTCATTCCAACGCGGAAAATTCCAGTTTTTATACGTACATTTTAGGTATATGATAAACGCTTCCTGAGAAATGGGGAAACATGAGAATAATCTTGGCTTTTTTACCTCCTTGTGGCTTAGCGTGAACCGGATGATAGGTCAACAAGAAGATTGACAATAGGTACACGAGTAAATAATGCATTTTTATAAATTTTCAGAAACTTTCTCTCTTTAATTTACTTTGAGGTTTTCACAAAATTATCGGAATATTCATAGAAGGATATGCATCCGAAAATACTCGGTATATGTGTGCTCAGAAAACAGTATCACTTTTTGCACTGAAGCAATGAACATGACTGTGTGTGAAATATGCCATTGAAACGGAAAATAGCCAGAATTACTTGTTTTTGTGACGAGACAAGAATAGAGTTTATGAAGTGCAGCATATTTGTCAAAATTAGCTAATTATTTGTACAGTGAAGGTCTGATGCGTTCTCCTGCATAATTCAACTCAACCAGTTCAAAAAAATCATGTACGTACGAAATCCATAGATTGTTATGCGAATTAAAATACTGTAACTTTTGCAACAACAAATTGCTTAATTAAAAGTGTAATGTAAATACGTTCAGCGTAGATTTATCCTGTTTTCATTAAAAATAGTTCGTTCAATACGTAAAACTGGTGATTTTTGCTGGTAGTAGGTAATCGCTGCAAATTGCTCATGAATTAATGTGAATAATAAATGGCACATACCTATGAGTGGTTTATGCAAGTTCATCTATAATTTTCAATTAATTATGCATTCATTAAATTCAATCTAGAGCTAGACTCCCGAATAGTAATTGCTAGACACACTAGCACATTCTTTGCTTTCCATGCTTCAAACTATGCACTAACGCAATCATATATGTTTTCGCAAAATTCATACATTGTCATTGTCACAGAAGACTCCTTTCCGGACCTTCACAATTTTCACATGTCACACATGTACCTGAATATGTCAGGCGCATCAAAATCAATTGTATCCAGTAAAGTTATCGCTTAAAGTTAGTTCGTAGCGTCCAAAGGCCATTGTATGTAGTTGTATGTAGTAAAATGTACATATATTTGCAAGGTCATGATTTAAAATGCATAGTTTACACCACCAACGGCAACAAGTGCGTGACTCATAAAACCAGTGATAAGACAGACTTGAATATCATTGCATAAAACAGCAATTGCAATTTGCATACTAATTTTTGGTTTTACAGGGAAAAGCCATTGTTAGAATAAAACGCTAGAAAACATTGTACATATTGGATAATATTAAAACGAAAGCGACAAAATTTTGTAATGTCCAGCTAATTTTGTATTTATAATTTAAACCTATGTACGTAGATATTTACGTACATGCGATCATTACTTCCAAAGATAATGAAATAATACATCATATTGCGCTATCCTGTTTATTGCTTCACTTTCCCTATCGAAAATTATTTGCAGAAACACTTGTCATCGAAAACTATGTCATTGTCATTAACGTCACAATGTCATAATATTTGTATGTTGCATGTCCATTGTATGAGTCAGTTACAAGCAACTTGTACAATAATTTGTAATTCCGAATTGATCAAAGTAAATGTGCTTTACAAAAGTCAAGTACGGAGTCATTTTCCTCTCGTCAACATATTATAACCAAGCTTTGAGTAGAAATCAATTAGGCTCAGTACTCTATCAAAATGATTGCAATGAGGAAAAATATTGATTTTTGTTTCTTTCTATTGTTCCAATATGAAAGTCAGCATTTATTTTTAACAAGTCTTTATTTTATTATGGTTATAAATCATAATATTTCACATATAATGATATAATATTCATTTTTAGTAGTAACAATTTATTGAGAAATGGACTAGAAAAGGATTTAAAACAGCAACAAATATAATGTCGGAAAGCTTTCATCACTTCAAACTCTATTTTTCAGTTAATATGCAAAGGAAAAACTTTGGCTAGTCCATTCCATCGTTGATTTAATTTTTGCAAGAAACACACTTGGAATAAGATAAATACTCTCATGTCGTATAGATTTTGTGATTTATAGATTATAACAACTATGTACTAACATTCAACAATTTTTGTTAGTTGTTTGGTAAGTTGAGATCTTCCCAAAACTTCAGTCTTTTGGTGAATGGTTCCTCTATCATTGCTGGAACTTTCCCAAGGCGGAGGTATTGTAAAGGCATTACTGTCGCATTTGTCTTTTTGTCAACTTGAATGGGAGTCCATGACACGCCCGCGAAATCGCTCGGTTTTCTAAACACATGGACAATAGTCACACAACAGTTATTCCAATACGAAAACAATTTTATCGCTTTGTTAAGTCAGTCATGCAACTTTTTATCTCTGCCTGCGTGTGAAAAATAAGTTGCACACAATTATTGTTAGCTAGCATACCCATTCTTAGCGAAAGTGGTCCAAAGGTTGACAAGCCTAGTAGAGAACTCATAATGAGGAGATTTTTCATCAATTCGTAACAATGGATCCAGTTGGAACAAGTTTTGTAATTCATCAGTATGACACACACCTATTGAAAGGTACATTTATGAATTGGTTTGACTGCAAACATAATTATATAGCAATTATTGATTTACCATAGTCATTCATGTCCCATTTCAAAACGTCTCGATACAGCCGAAACTTGAGAAAGCCTAAAATGACTTCCAACTGTGCTGGAAGTCGTCCCTGGACGATCTCTTGAATATATCCAAACGTAATATCAGGTTGATATGTGTAGTAGTACAAATGTACTGGAGCGTGTTTGGCATGGAGAGCGGCAGCGTCACGCACACATCCATAAAAGTATCGATCCGAGTAGGCATTAGTAAGGCTTTCCAAATCACTCCATCCAATTTGTTGAGATTTTCCCTCTTTTATCCCTTTTCCAGATTTAATAGTCTTGTCATTTCCAAAGTAAAAGCTTCTCACTTTCTCCGACTTTGACGTGTCGTCGGTGTACAAAAGAAATGTTTTGGGCGCCACTTGAGACCACTTCTCATTTAGGTCAGTCAATTTATTTTCATGAGGCAAAATTACTATAGTCAGAAAAGAAATTTAAGGCACAATCAAGATTACCAGCAAAATCATGTAGGAGGGATTTTTTACGTTTACATTTATACATGAGTGGATTATTATGAACTAAATTGACTCACATGAACTTCTAAAACAACCCTCTTCGGAAGTAACGCCAGCAATCCATGGAACATGATGGAACTTTCCAGATTTGTAAATTTTCAACGGAGAGTCTGGCAGAAAGACGGTGTCCTTATCTTTTCCTGCAGTGGCACCTGTTTGTTCGATGGTCGGTCCAAATATGGCATCCACATCATGGAAAACATTCTAAAAAGTAATGAAATAAGCAAAGCAATTAAAATATATATGTTCAGATAACTATAATAATATTTTAAAAAGTGAAAATGGATTAGCAACTTACTGTTACTTCTTGATGAACTGATACAATCTCTGCAGCTGTCTTCTTTCTCAAACATTTAACTAGCTCTGAGGATGATTTTGTAGCTTCAGGGGGGCAATTAAGTTTCTCTGCTAATCTCTTGGCTTGAGCTTTAGGGTTTCTCGTGAATGCCCAAGGACAGAGACTTGATCCACTCTGGGAAATCCCTCGATGAAAGAGACCTATGAATGTCATTACATTTTACTTTTACTCATAGCATACATAAGTATATTGTCACTCGAAAAGTTTTTTTTAAATATTGCTATATTGCTGACCTTTTGACATTGGGGAAAGTAAATGATAATTAACACTAGCACCGCCAGCAGAACATCCAAACAACGTGACAGCTTCGGGATTTCCTCCAAAGTCTCTTATGGCTCTTTGAATCCATTTCAGTGCCAAATTCTGATCTTTGAGACCCATATTCCCAGGAACAACATTGTCACCAGTGCTCAAAAACCCTATATCAAAGTTAAATAGCAATTATTTCATTCAGTGAATGAGATTCATATTCATACTATTGGAGTACCAGCAAATCTAATTATTCATATCAATTCATGAAACGTGAACGTATTTTTTTACCTAGACTGTTTAGCCGGTAATTTACAGTGACCAGTACAACATCACCGTTTTGCAGGAAATATTCTGGTCCAAATATGTTATTTCCCCCATACATAAAATGTCCACCATGAAACCAGACCATGACCGGAAGTAAACCCTTGTTTGTGTCAAGCTATTTAAATACAAAATAGTTCCATGATTTTCAAAATTTTGTCAATGTAAATGACAGTAAATGGGAAAGATGATTACTCACATTGGGGGTATATACGTGAAGATGCAAACAGTCTTCTTGTCCATACAATCTTTTCCATAACTGATCCACCTGCACACATAATTTTGGGGGTCGTGTGGCATCTAGCACTTCGTCTTCCCATTTTCCATGAGGCACTGGAGGCTGTTAAATGGCAATTTAAATTACGCAATAGATGCTTTTGCATGGAACAAGCTATGCAGTTATCTCAGGATGACATTTCCGTAAATTCTTACCTCGAATCTGAGGTCATCAAGCGGTGGTTTGGCATATGGAATCGACGTAAAGGAATATATTTGTCGTCCCCCACGAGCTTGAGAAACGCGACCTTTGAGTTTACCATACACAGAGGTAACAAACACGGGCTCGCCAAAGTACACAAAGAAGTCATTTAGGTAGATGTACGCTATGAAAGCCACACATGCCACCAAAGTGCACTGAACCAAACCTCGTAACATTTTGAAATCTTATTAGCAATAATAAATATGGAACATAATCAAGTACCACAATTTCCGTTTTATGAGAGACTAGAGATATTCTGTAGAGTTCAATAAGATGTGAACCGGCATCCAGCACCACTCTCGTCAAATATGCGATGTTGTGGCATGTATGGAGAAATTTTTAAGTGATGATGAAGAATTTGACGTTGGATATCTAGCAACTGGAGATTCAATTACTATAAGCAAACCGCAAGAAGAAATCATCCTGCTTGTGTTGTGAAATCATTAGTAGAACATGATCCACAGGAAAAGATACAATTCGTAAAACACTATAATGAATGCTAATTGAGATCGGTTCTATCCTTTGGCATGGAAAGAAGTGATGATGTTGGTCTCTTCTGTACATAGTACATACACGTTAACTCATGTCAGATAGATGCAGAGACGTTCAATGTGGTTGCAGCTGCAAGAAAACTCAAGGTCATCTTATCTACCGCAGCACATTATTATCTACACTCGGTGGTGGTCCCGGGATAGCGTGCACATTTTTATGTAGGAAACGGTGGTGGATAGAATAACGTCTTAGCTACGCTTATTCTCTAAACTTAGTAATCTGTATAGAATCGCAAAACAAACTTATGATTTTTATAATCAGGCAGCAATAATTTGGATGAGTTAACGCGGATGTTAAATGAATGTTACCGCACACAAACGTTTCCATAAAGCAGTAATAATTTAAGGAACATTTTTTATTCACGATGGATAACAAAATCAAAGAAACTAACGTAAAATTCAATCACAGGAACATCGACTGTTCACGGTGTTCCGCCATGAGTCATAAGAGTTCATGGGTGGAAACTGCCCTTGACAAAAGCCAAACTGCGGTTGCGGTTGTATCCTTCTTGGTGGAAGGAAAATAGGCCTTGTTCTTTCTGAACAAATACTGTGAAATAAAAGTGGAGCTGGGACTGCATTCGAATTATTACTATTATTATTCTTATTAGCATTTTGCGTAGTTGCTGATGGTGGGGCTCGGGCTCGTTGTTGAGGTTGATGTTGATTATCCAACGGTGGGTTTTCTACAGAGGAAGGTGCCGGCGCTATTCGCTTCCGTATCTCCTTTCTTTCCAGGGAGTAGATGATAAACGCGATGATTCCGAGAAAGAAGAGTACACAAGTGAACCAACAACAAAGGTCTAGACACTCAAAGACATGGTCAATTGCTCTGTTATACTTTTTGCCGTATTTCTTATTCTTTTTCCATGGCCGAACATGGAGGTAGAGGAAGATCAACAAAACCGCTCCATATATGAGATGGATAATTAACTTAATTTCTTTCTAAAAAAAGTAATTCTGTTAATTTTAAGATTTGAGAACAAATAGTTAGTATTGAAATATAATATGCAGAGAACTCACACATGAACATGTACTCTCGGGGTCATCGGGCATGGCGCATCTCTTGCAACAAAGGTAGCAAAGACAGACCAGGATGAAATAAGCAAAATATCCCAATGTTGAAAGAAACAACTGCATAGATTTGTTCACCCGTCCGAGATCGTAAAATATCTCTACAGGGAAATATCGCCAATCTGTTATGTCGTCCAGCGATAAAACGACAGTTCCACATTCCCTCCACCAGATAAGATACACAAGCATAACCACAACAATCAACTGAAAATTAGGAATTAAAAGAGATTATGCACTTTGTTTGAGAAAATGGCAATTCTTACAAGAAGGCAATAATTTTATTGGATACCTGCTATTATCATCAAGTATACGTACCAAAATTATCCATATCGCCAATGAATAAGGTTTACAACAGCCTGTCCCATCGTCGTTATTATCCGGACTTTTTTCAGGAATTGGAATTGCCACATTGGATTTCGTTGTATTTGCTTTAGAAGGTTTTGGAGTGGGAGCTCCAGTTTTATTATTATTATTGCCATCTACATTTACAGGCGGCTTCATGTAATTACTCAGGAGTTCTTCGCAGTACGATCTTCCAAATAGTCCTCCACTGGTATAATTGTTTCCACTTCCGCAACAATATGCATAAGATCTATATGGCGAAGAAAAGGGAGGAGGACCTGTGGATAACACACTACTGGCACTTTTCCCACAACGGGTGGCAAGAAATTCTGCAGCCCATGGAGGCATAACACTGGGATTAAAAGTGATTGTTTTCGTCGGAACATTATTTTCTGATGGTGCCTCGTCGGGAGCATGTGTATGCTTCGTCGCACTGGCTGATTTAAAAGAATTTGTAATGCTTTACTTCTCTAAATATCGCCATAAAATATACTCTTATAACTTCATACCTGAAGGTTTTGCAACATCACCACTTTTCTTTGGAACTACATTTTCTGATGGTGACTCTTGTGGAGCAATAATTGGGGAATCATAAAAATCATCGGGAGCCTGTGAATACTTTGCTACACTAGCTGAAGAATTGACAAAAGTTTTGCCGTTTTATTTTCCTACATGTCACCACAAAATACTTTAGTTAACTTCATATACCTGAAGGTTTTACATCAACATCATTTGAATTGTGTAATGGCTCCTGAGGGACAATATTTGGTGGATCCTCAAAATCATCGGGAGCCTGCGTATGTTTCGTTGCACTTTCTGAATTCAAATTCTGTATTTTACTTCACTTGCTTTGTATTTTTTAATCTCAACCAAATGGCTTAACCAATATTTAGGAATAAATACCTGAACGTTTTGTTAGAACATGTTTGGAATGTTCTTTCTGCATTTGATTATCATTTGGATTAGGGGGCGGTGAGCCATCATTGCCCTGGCCAGGTAATGACGGCGGAAGGTTTCCATCGACAGGCGGTTGGTCTCCGGAACGATCATTCTTACTTTGCCCCACATCATCATTCAGATTACCTCCTCCTGATTCTGGTGGGGGCCCAGAACCTGCAGCTCCTTCGTTGGAATTTTGTGACCTTTCCTTGTGTTGGTCTTCGTCATCGTCGTCCACTGTCTGAGTAGCTGAAGCAGGTTTTGTGGGAGGCGGGTGGTTAGTAGGGTGGAACATTTGAGATGGACGAGAAGATAATTCCGGTTTACTTTCTTTACTTTCCATCTGTATCATCTCTGGATGGTTTTCACCACTTGCACCGTAAGGAACATTATTTAACTGGGTTGGTTGAAACAGATGATTTTCCTGTTCGGGTGGAAAGGGAACGTAATTCGGGGGTTCATTATTTTCACCCCGTCCCGCACCATTTTGAAAAGTGCCGTCCAAAGGAGTGATCCCCTTTACTCTAGTATTATCTCCGATATCAGAACCTTTCATATAACCATCGTGGCGAAGGCGTTTGTCATTGCCCTGGTAGGGTTTTTGAGTAACGGGAGAAGAGGATTTTTCAGTTGGTTTATCCTGTCCAACTGGAATAGTCGGAGCTGGGCCACGGTTTTGAGGTATGTTAGTATTTTGGGACTGACCAGGTTCTGTGCTCATCCCTGACACGTAATCAGAGGACGACGACGGCAAGTTCAATGAGTGAGTTGAAGCTCCGTTGCTTTTCTTCAATGCATCTTGCTTTCCTGGAGTATCATCGCGCGTCTTGGTATATAAAGTTTGCACTGATGACGGTGATTTTTGTAATTTATCGCCACTTTGCCTTTTATTTTTAGGCTCTCTACTCCCATCTTTATTTATTGGAGATGATCTTCGCTGCTGCCCATCTTTACTGCGAGATTGTCGCGAGATGGATGAACGGTTTTCCCGAGAAGCTTGCTGCTTTTTAAAATTCTGGAGCTCTTCCTCCGTTAATGTTTGTACTGGCCGAGTTACCTTTGCCCGAACTTGATCATCAGATGAAGTTTCATTTGACTGTTTGGACATAACTGATGAAGGCGCAGATGGCTGTGAATTTGGTTGCGTTTTATTCTCGTGCTTTTGCTGGTCTTGACGATTGTGGTCCTTCTGGGGATTACCTGCTTGAAGCGAAGTACGTGGAGTTTTATCTACTTCAGTAGGAATCCTTGATCCTCCGATAGAGTTAACTTGTATGTCTGGTTGTGATGAGTCGTTGTTTAGGGGTACCTCGGGCTGTCTACTTCGATCTGGAAGTAATGGGGAAGGTCCATGATCCTGTGACTTATCTGGAGCTTTGTCAAAAGGAAGTTGTTTTTCTTTAATCCTATATTTATCTTCATTGGCTATCGGGATTAACGACGGCTTGTCTTTTGATGCCCCACCGACATCTAATGGGGTTGTTTGAGACGGTGGTTTAAATCCTTTCGAATTATCTGGAGTAGATTGTGGTTGTGATTTAATTATTCCACCGCTTCCAGACGCTGTTGGTATACCATGCTGACTTGGTGCTTCACGTGGAGCTCCAACAGGATCTCGTATTGTCTTGTCATTAGCAGGCGTTTTACCCGGATGAGTTTTTCTATCATCTAAGGAGGAGAGATCTCCGGGTTCTTTAAGGCCATAATTTTTGGAGTCTTTTGGAAGTTTACCTCCACTTGCGCCTGGTGAAACTACGCCACTACTGGGATCATCAATATCCATCGGTGATTTGTCTGTTTGCGCTTCCTCATTTACACGTTGTGACAGAGGCCGTTGGCTTGGAGCAGCTCTTCCAAATTCTGGGAAGATTTTCTCCTTTATCATCTCAGAGCCTTCATTTGTTTTGGTTGGAACTGATGGTGATTTGGAACTTTCTTCACTAGTACCTTCCTTCCTTCCTCCACTTTCCCTTCCTTGAAGTCCAGGCGATTCATTTGCTACCGTTGGCGAAAGTGGTAATGTGGCTGGTGAGGTTGACATTGGTCCGTGGTCCTGCGCGTATGATGGGGCACGTCCAAACTCTGGAAAGACCTTTTCCCTGATCATAATACGTTCCTCGACTTCTGTGATTGGAGTCGCAATGTTTTCTCGTGGAGTGCCTAGATGTGATTTATTTGGCTGTGTCTGTATTGGATAAGTATTGTGTGGTGAAAATAATCCTGGGCGTAATTCACGAGATTTGCTTGAATCTTTCTTATTCTGGTCTGCTTCATCAAATGTTGATTGTCCAGAGTCATTAGTAGACGATTGATTTGTTGGTTGTTGTCCACCACCTCCATCATTCAATGCCGGCTCCTGTGGTCTAAACCTTCCAAATTCTGGGAAGATCTTTTCTTTAATGGGATCCGGCACCTCATTTGTGGTTGGGATTGGGGTTGACGATGCTCCAGACTTAATATCCGGGTGACGTCCCTTTCCATTCGAAACTAATGATGAAGGTTGGCTGGGATCCTGTGATGTATCTGGAGCTTTTCCAAATTCTGGAAATTGTTTTTCTTTAAGCCTACCTTTATCGTCGTTAGCTGTCGGACGTAATGATGGTTTGTCTCTTGATGCCCCATTGTCATTTTCACCTCGTTGTGTTCCTGGTCCTTCGACTAGTTTTGTTTGACCCAATTCGCCAATTTTATTTTTTGTCGCTGTCCTTAGGTGACCCGCTTCTTGAGGTGAAACGCCACTATGCTCAGGAAATTTTGTACCCTGAATGTTACTCGTTCCTATTGCACTTGGACTTGGTGAATCGCCACTACTTACCTTACTACCAGGAACTCGATTTGACTGTCTACTTCCATCAGCAATCATTTTGTTAGGGTCTGCAGAACTTGATTCGTCCCTTCGATTTCCAAAAGGCAACTGATCGGCCTGGGCAACCTCATCCTCAAGCAGTGGTGACCGAGGCCCTCGGTTCTGTAAGTGCGAAGATGGAGCTCTTCCAAACTCTGGAAAAACTTTCTCTTTAATTATTTCTCTCTCCTCCTCATTTTCTTTTGCTGGAGATGATGATGACTTGGAAGTTTCACCATCAGCCGCCGCTGGGTTTGATGGGATCTGCGTGGAAAAATCTATTAGATCACTGGCGAATGAATCAGTGGTCGGTGCCATTTCGCCAGTATCGCCAGAAGAAGTTGTAGCCGTTCCACCTAACTGTCGCAAATCCTTTGTGGTTTTGGGAATGCGTTGTGCATCTTTGTTATCTTTATGCTGCCGGGATCTTTCTGTATCGGGCGACGATGATAACAGGTCCCTCAGTTCCGATTCAGCATCGGTTGGTTTACCAGAGTCTGTGCCTCCAGATTGTGTATGAAGGCCTGGAGATTTCTTGACGGCTGGTTGATTTGTTTGCGTTTCGTCGTCCTGTAATAGTCGGGGTGCTTCGTTTTGCGCGTGTGATGATGTTGGAGCTCTACCAAACTCTGGGAAAAGTTTTTCTCGTATTATTTCTCTTTCTTGATTTTCCGCTGCTGGAACTGCAACCGATGAAAATGGATATTTTTCTGGGTCACTGGTGGGTGAATAACTAGATCCTGCGCTTCCATCTATCAAGTTTGGTGATGTTGAAGCATTGTCATTTGACGAGAATGGATATCCGTTAGATTCCATTGGACCATGGATTGCAGGAGTTAATGGAGGTACCTGATCTGCTGATTGATCTTCCGATTCAACTCCCATATCCAGTCCTGAAAGTTCCGGTGACCGTTGTCTAATGTCGTGAAGTTGTGGTTGTGTCGCTGCTGCGTTTCTCTGTTTCCGGTCAACATTCAGTGCTTCATTGGATTGCGTGGTGGCATCGGCATACGTCAACGAGGCTGGCGATAACTCATTTGGAGCTTGACTAAGATTAGGCGGATCGATTTGATCCGTTTTATTTTCACGTCGTTTTGATTCCTGTGGTAAGGGCTTTTTCTGTACGGGCACCTCAGATGATGAAGACGCAGGAATTTTCGCCATCCCACCATCGTTTCCTCCCAACCTTCCAGTGCCTTTATCATCCGTTTTATTATCAATTTTCAGTCTAGCCTGTTCCCTTTGTAAGTCGGTTTGTGTGGCTGACGCGCTTGTACTCATGTCAGCTTCATTGTCCAACTTTGAACGGTTTGGAACTGCTGCTGCGGAGAGATTGGTTGTCTTACCATCATCTGTAGATTTTGTATCCACTTTGCTACGACTCCTTGTGCCTGTCGATTGTAACGACTTACTTTTCTTGGCTCCAACAGTTGAGGTGGATTCCTCTTCATCATCATCCACTTCCACTAAAACACCGGGCGGATGCCACCACCACAACTCATGAGGATATTTCATAACGTATCTTTTAGATTTCGATGAAGTGGGAGGCGGTAGAGCGCTATCGCTTTTTCCTTCGTTCAAACTCGGAATACTTGAAAGTGATTTGGAAACTTTCTCCGAAAATTTTACTTCTTTCTTCGGTTTTCCCACAATCTGTTCTACTTGCTCTACTGCCGTTCCATGTATTAATGATCCACGTGATTGTGAATTACGGGAACTAGTGGACGAAAAAGGACTTCGTGGATTCTTTAGTGGATTCGTGCCACGGATCTCTGTGTCCGCTGGTGTTGACGCCACTCTTACAGGTATCAAGCTCCGTCGGCTTCCATCTGCGCTCTTTTCATGTCTGGAAGGTGACGGGGTAATTAGCGTCTCTGTTATTGGTTCACTTGCCGACTTTGTCGATCTAGGCACGCTATCTTTACTTTCACTGCCTGATGGGGCCTCCGTGTACGTAACGCTGGACGTTGTAGAAACGGTGGTAGATCTTTTTTCACGCTCCTTCAACTGAATTTCCATGAACCTTTCTTCAGACCTATGCACGTCCGTCTGCAGGTCTGATCCTTTCTCTGAAAAGGATTCATGTTCCTCACTGACCCCCTCGGAAGGAGTAACAGCATTCTTTTCTTGTTGCAGGTTATTATTAACTCCGCTTGTTTCACGTATGAAACTTTTGCTGCTTGAGCGACTCTTTGGAGGCGGCGCGTGTGGGGCAATGTTATCTTCCAAGGGATTGTTGAAGTGGTCATTGTAACAGCGGTCGGAGTCTTCATCTTTACAGATGCTAGCGGCTTCCCGTATTTCATTATTGTTATTATAATTGATGCATTCACAATTTTCACTCATTCTGGTGGCTTCAGTTTGAATAGCACGATTGTTAATTGAAAATATGAAATGTTCCCTGGCACATTGCTTATCGTTGATTTGTCAATTAAGTCATTGACCGTTACGTTATCAAACATAGGAATGCTACCGTTACTACTGAAACTAATGGCGTTTCTCCATTCATCACTCAAAGTTATTGTCCAAAAAAGCGACGACACTGACAGGCATGCTATCATGAAAAACCACGACATTCAAATGCGGATAATCAAAGTTAAAAGTTCAGTTTGAAATGATAAAATAGCGAACCTAAAAGTCATCCATTTCATACAAGCAAATTTGCACAAAGAACACCAAAATGGTGTACGAATTTTATCGAGCTCTTGGCATTCCTAAAGATGCCACGGATGAGGACATTAAAAAAGCGTTAGTGTACCCATTAAACCCATGTTTACTTAAATACGATGCATACATAAACCCTGTCAGTCAACCATGAACTACTTGTGTATGTTGGTAGGTACAAGCACTTGGCGTTGTTTTACAATCCCAAGCGCCACTCCAGACGCCCTAAAACCCCGGAGGATCCTTTGATGTCGAAGAAGGAAAAGACAATGAAAGAATATGCAGAGGAAATGCACAGAAACAACATGTATTTCTCTATCAGCGAGGCTTATGACGTGTTGAGTGATCCAGAAAAGAGGGCAATTTATGATCAGTTTGGGGAGCGAGCATTGAAGGAAGGGATTGTTGGTCAGAATGGCTTCATTGCTCCATATCTGTACCACGGAGATCCTGATGTGACCTTTCGACAGTTTTTTGGAACTGATAACCCCTTTGCAGAACTGATTGCTGCAGCATGTGCTCCTATGGATGCATTCGTGAGCAAGGAATCCCAGGGATTTCGTCCAAAGGCTCCGCCCGTCACGAGGCCTCTCCCTATAACATACGAGGACGCTTACAATGGAGCCGTGCGCAAAGTGATTATTCCGAAAAAGTTCCTTTGCGGAGATGGAACCACAATGGAAACGCGTGATCACGTTCTCACCATTGAGATCCCTCCAGGTGCGGAAGAGGGCATGGAATTCAACTTTCCAACTGAAGGAGATCAGTTGCCAAACATGCAACCAGGTACATTTTAAACTCATAAAAATAACCTTTCTCTTTAAATGCCGAAGCATCTTAACAAACGAGGCTTATCTAAACCTTTAGCGGATATCATATTTAAACTGGAACTACAACCCCATCCCGTATTCAAGAGAGACGGCAACAATTTAATTTTGACTGTGACAGTCAATCTGTACGAAGCCTTGTGTGGGGTCATTATCCCTGTCAATACTCTTGACAGTCGCAGTTTTCGAGTTTACAATGTTCATTTGATTCAGCCTGGCTACGAAAAGATTATCACTGGAGAAGGAATGCCGATTCTTGGAGAGCCAGGTAAAAGATTCATAATAATAATAATAATATGGAAAATCAGTGCGTGATTACTTCCAGTTTTCTCTTATCGTGCCATGCCTTAACTTTTGCACTGAAAGGTCGAAAGGGTGACCTAATAATTCGGTTCAAAGTGCGATATCCAAACAAGTTAAACCAGTCGCAAAAGCAACAGCTCAAGTCCGCTTTGGATCCCCAGTTCCAGCAAGGTCCCGGTGGATCATGCTATGATCGCAGACCACCAGCTACGCTTGTCGTTCCGAAACGATGCATTTGTCCTGATGACGAAGAAATGGAAATGAAAAAAGATGAGAGTAACAACTGAGATGAGCACGAGCATTCTTGATGACGTTGACGTGACCAGATACAACAATATTATGTTTCTCATAGTATGCTTACAACTTATGTAACTGTATTTTTGATTGCTATAAAATGTAGTTGAGAAAATAAAAGTTTAAAGAGAGCCACTGGACATTCATTCATTACAAGCGATATAGCTTTATAAACGAAACCGTTTTATAAAGCTATATGGCTCTTTGGGCTATTTGTATTTTGTGTCATGAACACAAAGTGTGAATGGACTATAGTCTCTAGGTCTGCTTGGCATAAGATGAAAACTAACATGAAGTTTGGTATTTTTTAATATTATATAATTTTATGGACCACTCAAACTCAAACTATACTCATTCATATTTCACAAGCGCAAGTGACAAACAAGTCAATAAAACTGATTCTGCCAATTAAACGCGAGCTGCTCAATCTTGTTTACGTGAATCCCAACTCCAGTTGGATCTTACGATGTTTGCAAAAATATTTTGAGAGAAAATTCATAAGTGAAGATACATATTTGCGTACTTTTGGATTTTGCAACGTTATGTAAATATTTCGTAGTAACGTAAATTGTGACGTTCTTTTTGGAACATTGTCTATAAATATATCTTAACGCTTCACTTCCGTGCAAACCAGTTTTTGTGACACTCATTCATCCTTTTCTGCCAATTGCTGTAACCGGACTATACCAGTGCCTTGTTTTTCTAGGAAAAGCCTACGTGAATTAATAAACTTTTGAAACATAAGCTTCACTGCATATTGCAAATTACAACTTAAAGCTAGTCTTTATAAATACTAATTGAGTGCAATTGGCTCGTGCTGGATATATAGCCAGACATTTCTTTGAGAAAGGTACGACTGGATCATTACACAACCAAAGTGTGCATGCATCACACAGGCTTTGGTGCTGCAATTTTCCGCAATGCTCGGCTTAAATTCGACACTTGGGTTCTTGCTATCCTTGGGGATATTTACATCAGACTCTCCCAAAATCATTGTGCCAACCGAATATGGTAAGCTGGAAGGGACAACGTCGGTTGGAAGGGATGGGAGAACTATTTATGAATTCTTAGGGATTCCGTATGCCGTTCCACCCTTGGGCGACTTGAGATTTAGGGTAATTTTACAATTACTATAAAAATATTAAATATTAAAAGTATATTTTTCCAATATTAAAAGTTTATGTGAATTTTTAATGCAAAGCCTCCAGTGGAATGGAATAGCTCGTGGGATGGGGTTCGAGACGCCACCGCATATGGCTCAAAGTGCAAACAATTTCATCTTGTTGGAAAGTTTATCACTGGCAGCGAGGTAGACAAATCCACATGAAAGTCGGTTATAATTCTAAAACATAATACACACGAGTTAACGTATTATAAACTTTGTACTCTTTTAGGACTGCCTTTTCTTGAATGTGTTTACTCACCGATTTCGAAAGGAAAATGAAACGGAAGATTCTGGGAAACTTTCCCCAGTTATCGTGTATTTCCACGGTGGTTTATTCATGCATGGAAGTGGAGAATGGTACAAACCCAAGTACATGCTGGATTCAGATGTTGTGCTAGTCACGGTGAATTACCGTTTGGGTAACTTTGATTATGAGTAGTTCATACATAAATTTTTTTAACCAGACAAACTATAAGGCTTTTAAATTCCAATTAAACATAATATTCTCTATTCTAGGTGCTCTTGGTATGACACTGGAATTTTGTTGCGGATATTTTCAAGTCGCATTGTTTCAAGAATTGCTCAATAAATGCGTGATTTTTTATCATAATAGGTTTTCTTAATCTGCGAGCGGAAAACATTAATGGAAACGCAGGGCTAAAGGACCAAGTGGCTGCATTGAAATGGATACAACGAAACATTCAGAATTTTGGGGGCGATCCCAATATGGTCACCATAATGGGAGAGTATGTCTATATGAATAATTAACTTATAGGAGTAATGAGCACCTAAAATAATTTTTGGTATCTTTCCAAAGGTCTGCAGGAGGAGCCTGTGTGCATTATCATATACTTTCACCGAGTTCAAGAGGTTATATTACAAAATTACAAGCAATCTTTATCAAACGCTTTATAAAAATAATAATTTACAATCTTAAAAAGAATACTTGATTCTCAATTTAAGGACTTTTCCATCGTGCAATTAGTCAAAGTGGAAACGTTTTTGTCTCTTGGGCGAGTCAAGACAATCCTCAGGAGCAGGCACTTTTGTTTGCAAGTCAAATGAACTGTCTTAAAGCATCAATGGCGAAAATTGCAAAATGTTTGAGAAACCTAGACTCGGATAAAATTGCCAAAAGTCAAAGAGCTGCTTCTGTAAGTGTATTGGGTCATTATGCATTCCTTATCAAATACACTGCGAGCTCTAATTTGATTGAGTTTTCCATTCTTTAACAGGATATCCTGCATCACAGATATGCTCTATATGCACCCACAATTGAGGTTCCAAGTTCACATGCTTTCATATCAGACCTACCTCAAAATATAATTAAAAGTGGAAACATCACAAAGGTCCCTTGGTTGGTTGGTGTTAACTCTGAAGAAGGATTAATATACTCTGCTCGTAAGAAATACACAAGTATTTAGCATTTAAAGTACAAAATGTAAGATACTTTTCATGAATACTTTACTGGCTGCAGCAATTCTTCGTAATGAAACAATACGAGCGGAACTAAATAAAAACTGGACAACCTGGGCTCCCACACTTTTCCGATTTGAAGACGAACCCAATAAAAATGAAATGGCTGAAAAAATGCGGTCCTACTACTTGGGAAATTCCAGTGTTGAAATCAGCATGCACGTGCTTCATAATTTGACCACGTTCCTCTCAGATCGCTCATTTTATGAAGGACTTCATAACAGTTTGGAAATGCATCGTGGCATGCACCCTATTTATCCATACATTTACGCTTACGAGGGAAAATTTAGTTTTGCGAAAGTTTTGTTTGGAATGACATTTGCGCTTCCGGTGGCAGCAGATGTGGTTGTCAGCAGAAGTTGGAAATGGTTTCTGTCAAATGTTCTAAGAATGCCAGAGACATCTTATGGCGTGGCTCACGGAGGTACGTAGTTTAACACAAGTTAACACAAAGACATACCCTAAAATCACCAATATGTAGGACAAGTTTAAAAAAAGCTGCAAATACGTTTCTTGTGCTTAGATGAACTTCCATTAATATTTAATCTACCATTTCAAACTGAGTTAAAAGAAAAGGAGAAAACGTATAGTGACTACGACATGTCAAAAACGCTGGTGAAAACTTGGACAGCTTTTGCAAAAGACGGGTAAATCAGTTGATATACATTCCGAAGCACCTTTCCAAATTGCTTGAATTATGGAAAGAATAAATACTATTCGGAAGCATACATAAAATATAAATTGTTATTCCATTTTGATTAGAGTTCCAGCCCCCATTAATAATGTTACATGGCCGGTTTTAAGCTCGCCAAACAGTGATAGCCTAAACATTGGGGAGATGTTATCTGGGGGAGAGCTTAAGGTTTATACTGGAAATGGTCCGATGAAGTTCCTCAAAATCAATCGCACCAGCGAAATCATAGACGAGCCATTCCACACACGCGCAGATTTCTGGAAAAAGTTAAATTTACTTCCGTACAAAGCAGAAGTGATTCAAGGGTCTAAGGAAAACTGTACTGACACCTCCTGCATTAATACAGCAGAAAATGAACTATACAACTAGCTGAAAATTGTATTCTATATCTGGGACAACATTTTATCTTATAGTCAAGTGTATTTATGTTTGGACTTACGAATGCGGTAGCGAATTTCGTCTTCGTCACATTTTACTTGGAATTACTTTACTTTTATATTATATGGTGTTATATGTACGATTTTAATACAGATTATGTTGGCATCAGTTTGGTTTTTGGTTTGGCATATTGATAAACTTGATTTTAAATACAAAGTATTAAATTGTGCAAACCGTCACGCATCATGGATTGTTAATGTTGCAGAGCATTATGTTATTTCCCCTTTCAACCAGGAACAAAGGTTGTGATCCATTCCACGTTCATAAAGCATCTTGCATGTATAATGCACAAACATCTACAACATGTAATGAAAAAAATGTCTCAAAATTCATTAAAAGTGGTTTCCAGCCGGTTTAGGCACATTTATTTTTTAGTGACAAAACAAACAAAGGACCTTACAACCTGCATATGGGATCTGGGCCACGTGGCGGACAGTTACGAAGTGGGTATAAATCGAAAGCTTATCGTTAGTAGAGCAAAAGTTATGCTGGGCACTAGTCGCTAAACTCTTGCGCAAGTGCAGTTTTGGGTGGTCTAAGATGTCATTTAAATACATGCAAATCCTTGGTGCATAGATAAATGTTGTCATACCGTCTGTTTCTGATCACGGACAGTTAAGTGTTTACCACCGATTGAGAGCTACTAAGGTAGCGAGTAAACTGCACTGTTGCACGAGTACACATATTGCTGCGCATGGCTGTGATCTACCTACATATTGTCGGTAGAAAGCAACATGTTAAAGAAACAAAGTAAGTTAAAAAAGAACCAATCCTATAGTGAAAGGTAATATCAGACCTATAGTAAAAGGCTATACTACGCCTATAGTCAAGGGTAATATCAAACCTGTAGTAAAAGGTAATACTAAACAAATCTCTGGCCCACCCGAATGAAAAAAGTTGTAAGGTCCTTTACTGCACCCTCTAGGCGGAATCCATTCGTTCGTACATACACACGCGCACACGGACAACAGTTACTGAAATCGCATTAACTAACTACCTCTTACCTGTTACACGTCTGCAACGTGTTCAGTAGTTTATAAAAATAAAACATACTTGAGGTTGAAAAACTCGATGATGAGTGCTAATGAATTTCTTAAAAATTCCGATAAAACAGAATGCATATTGAAACGGATGAACGATAATATAGGAAATTCATTTCGAGTTATTAAATAGAGCCAGTTATGAAACCATTTTTATTCTGGCCAGGTTGTGAAGATCTACCTGAACCTGGAACTACTGGAACATCAAGTCCGGACTTACTATGATCAATTGATCAAACAGCGGCTCACCACATAATATATAATATGCAGTCACGGTTTAATGATTAATCTTGATCTTGTGTAACCTTACGTTTTTTGCATCTTCACTCATCCATTACTTCCATGCTTTTGTTAGGTTTTGGGTTTATTACATAAAGCAGCATGTTTTTGGTAATTCGTTACAGCTACAGCCTTCCTATATCGTAAGTATAAATTGTAGGCATAACATGCAAGTACATATAATATACACACAAAGGTATATTATATAAAGTTCAGTTATATGGATATAGTAAATTCTTCCTGCCTATGAGCAGGTGTACTGGTTACGTTTACGTATAATAATTTATTTTCCAAGTATAAATGATTTTATGTTCTATAGTACGTAATCAATGAAACTTCAAACGACTATGACATTGAGGAAGGTGACTTGACTCTTCTGTACTTGCTCATCTTGACTTTAACCCATCGAATCTTGAGTCAAGATTCTTGACTCTACTAGACAGACAACTCAAAATTTATAGTTGCATGCAACAATGGAGTAGACTCCAAAGTTTGTAGTCCAAACAATGACCTGCCACTCTACTGGTTTGCTTACCAAAACGCTTAAGTATTAATGAAATATGGTGGTGAGATTACTACTTGGAACTCCGGGATCCCGTCCAAGTCACTTATATCGTACGCTATTGCAATTTAATATCTAACTGACCAATGATGTGTTGATAATTGATGATTATGGGGGTAGCTTTATTACAAGGATTGGAATGTGACATGGAAAATAATTAACCACAAAATTATGCGTAATTTATAGTACAAGTTAAAATAGTAGTTTATAATTTAAACTAACATATAGAAGACATCGTATCTCTCCATTTAATTAAGTAGTCTCATTATTTATATTTTTTGGTATCAAAAGAAGGAACAGGAGGACCCGAGGAACAATACAGAAACTGAATTTTTTGTTTACAAGTAAACTGTAAACAATTACATATAACATATGCCGTATTCTTGGATAATAATTTCAGTTAAAAATGCAACAAAAAATGTGAATTGCAAAACTTTGGAATTTGTCCATGTAGACATTGAAAAAATGGAACAAAAAACAATTATTATCCAGTTTAGTCTAAACAAATGCATTACACCAACTTGGCTTTATAAAATTAATTCAATTAATGCAAGTGCCAAAAGCGAGATGTGATACAAAATAAGATATATCTTACTTTTGCAAACTGAAATTATATTAAACGAATTCTCCCCTATTACTGCGGAGCGATCAAATATATTACAAATAGATTATTTTTGTGAAAGCATCCATTATGAAAATATCATTGAGAAATGTGTTATTAGACACATGAACAGTTTATATTTAATTTGGATAAAAGGTCAACAAGATGGCATTTTTATATAGAAAACGGAAAGGCTTTTATATGTATTTGCCAGTACAAACATTTTAATTGTTTTATTAAACAATTCACACGCTTAAACTGGTGCAAAAAATTTCATTAATACTTCATCAACAAAAACAGCGCTAAATGTAGCCTTTCATGGGATTGTATTGTATCCAGTGAACTCATTTATACCGTGCATTGTTGGATGGAAAGTGTACCCCAATATACTTTACCTACTTATAATAAAAACAAGAATTTACTGAAATTAAAGCATAATTAATAATAGCTTAAATTCTAAATAACAAAAACATCCTGAAGAATATTAAATCAGATTATTGGGTTCAGTGTTGGTATTTGCGTTTAAGATAACGATCACTGCAGTTCATTGTTTTGTATTTTAACATAAATACACCAAAATACATAATCTGCAGCTCATCTTATACGGAGCAGGAACAAAGTGGTCAACTGGCCAAGAAATGATAACGATATAGCGTTCCGTTACCTTATCCATCTAGTCTATCATGTTAATTTTCTGCCGTTGAATGAGGAGGATGCTACCGCTTTAACGCGTTGCGTTTTTTTACTACATTATGCCATAATAGCGTTCCATCGCGTTAGCATTTGTTTATGCTGCTGACGCATAATGTTATTGTAGTTGCCCTTCATGCGTTGATGACCACTGTAAAAAATTCTAACTTGTATACTCGTTTTTTTATTCCTTACATTAACCTTAAAACTTATAATTTATATTATAAAAAATGCACAACTAGCTAAATGCATCATGCAATAATGTAATGAAGCTTTAGTTATATCTTATTCGCTTCATTTTTTACTGATTCGTTTTAATAATTTAATGTAATAAATAAAAAGCAACATGATTGTCCATGGATTTGCATGAAAATAGTTTGCAAATGTAGCCAAAAAAATTTGGTTTTGCTCTTTACTGATTTCATCTTCTTGGAGCACAGAAGATGATGTTGACCGTGAGTAGTTTTTCATACAACTACATATTAGAATGTGTTCTATTGTTTGGATATTGACCGTTGATGTTGCTTACCTGCATGTTGATTCTTCGTTACTGGACACGTTATGATCATGATCATGACTTATGTACATGGATAACCATTGTTCAATTTTCCAATCTTAATCGTTCATCTCAAGCCAAACAAAAGGAAAGGAGTCTTTATCAACAAGCTCGAGTTGGGAAAATCACATTCCACCTTTAGCGTTCACTGGGGGAGCATCGATCTTCTGACACCGCTAGCCATTGGAAAACTCATTCTATTTAATAATTTTTGTAAGGTCAGAAGGTCAGGTCGTCAGAAAGGATATATTTCAAAATGACGAAGTTTCTACATTTTCCGTTGGTCGTCCTCTTTTCAATTGTGTTCGTGTGCTCGCTTTTTGAGAGCGCTTTGGCAGTTAGCGCCAAAGAAGATTTGGCTATGACTCCAGAGCAAAAGAAAATTCTTGAAACGGTAAATTTGATACATTTGTGCAAATTTTCAAAATTTGCCAATAATCTGATTTCGTTTACATATAATTTCCAATTATAATTTCTAATTTGTTACGAGTCTAGTTCAGAGAAAACATGGCTTCAAAGCTGTATATGGATTACATGAAAGAAGACCTTTACCTGCTTCGTTTTTTGAGAAGTAAGACGATTTTTTAAAGTTTCATAAAAAAGTTGGATCAGTGTTAAATATTGTTATGATGTACGTCTTTGCAGTTAGGGAATTTGATCTCAAAGAGGCAATGCAAGCTCTTGAGGAGGTAATAAATTTTTTAATAAAAGTTGAATATTAAACACAGTCAAAAATTGTGCTGACTATGATTCTGGAACAGCTCAACTAGTCTTTGTAATAAACAAAATTGAATTTAGAATCTTCAATGGAGAAAGGATAATAAGATGGATACCATTCATGAGGAAGATTGGAGTGATATGGTCAAAGATTACCCTTACTCAATTTCTGGTCACGACAAGGAAGGGCGGCCAGGTAATTTAGAAAAATCATATCAAACAGAATTATAATAACCGGTAGATAGGAATTTACTGATAATAAAAACATAATAAATTTTTGGAATTATAACAGTTGGAACAGTCTCCATTCATGACTGGGACATTCGCAGAGCAGCTCTTCAGGGGAAAATGCCACGCTTGCAGCGCTACATGGACAAGTTGATGGACGAAGTGTCCATGAAAGTTGTCAAGATCAGAAGTCAAGGAGTGTCGAACGTGACACGTTGGACTCTTTTGACAAATGTTGAAGGCTTCAACATAATAACCCATGCCTGCAGTCAATGTAATTTTTACATTCAGAGCATAATTCCATAATTTTTCCATGTTTGAAATTGAGCACTTGTTTGAAGTGACTTTGTTGGCGTAATTTGGAATATATACTTTGTTCACAGGTACAAGTCTCTGGGTTAACTTCCTTCGCTCCTACGAGTCCCACTTTCCCAGCACTGCCAATGCAATTATCGCAATTAATTGTATGAAACGAAACATATTTTCAGCATGACTGACTGACATGATTAGAAATTATAATAATAAAATATATGAATTTTAAATTGCAGCTCCAGATACCTTCAACCTTGTACTTCGTCTACTCCAGCCTTCAATTCCTAAGACTTCTAGAGAAACTATCAAGCTTTTTGGACACAACAAGTCCGAATGGATGAATTTCTTGGATCAAACCATTGATCGTAGTGAAAGAACAAAGGTAACTTTTCTAAATACATGTTCACGACTCATGAGTATAGACTACAGCCTGGAATAGTTTAAACTAATTTCATATTTTAATAATAATTACAGGAATATGGTGGAACCAGAGAATGAGTAAAAATGAAACCTGCAACTCAATAAGCTGCATCAGTCAGAATAAGGAGCACTAAATAGGACTTTTATATTCATTAATATATTTTATTTAATATTAATAACCACGAGCATGTAACAATATATAGACACAGGGCATTTAATTTTTAGTTATATCATAATCAGTACATGTCACAATAAATGGGGTACATTCGTATACCGATACTTTCAAATAGCGATCATGTAAACAAATTAATTTCAAGTAATCGAATAGAAGCAATTAAGTTTTTTAAAACTTAAATAAACTCATAATAGCCTTCGAAAAAAGTTCTACAAAATACGCGGAAAACTGCAATTACTTAAAATGCATATAAAGTAGCAATCTTAATGTAAAACTACAAACTACATTTACATAAATCGATAAAACTCCTTTAGGTCGGAAGAAACGGCTACTCATTTCACAGCGTTTTAGTCACCCCTCCAAACCGGAGTCCTTCGGTTTAGGAAAGCCATAGGGCAAAATTGGGTCAATGGGGTAAACAGTCTTAATTACGCCTCGAATTATCTTCCTCTCTTTCCCTCCCTTAGCTGATTTCACTGTCACCTCTTCCAACTGTTCGATTCTGTAGGAGAGTCCAGCACATTGGGTTACCCACGGAGGTTGTTTTGCTTTCGTTATCCTCATATAGGTTGGCTTCAACTTTTCTTCCTCCGCAATACGATCCTTTTCTAATGCTGCCATTTTCTGTTCTCGCAAAATCCTCTTTCCCTCCTTTTCTGCCGCCTTTTTCGCCGCCGTTTTCGCCTCCAGGTTCTTTTTTTCTTTTTCCAATTTACGAACGTAATCCGCGATTGACCGTTTTGGCTTTGGAATCGGCAGCTCGTTTATAGCAGTGAGGACGCGCTCCTCTTCATCTTCACTTGCAGCACCTTCGTCATCTTTCTTGATCTTGACGGAACCAGGAAAGTAAATGCCAAATTGTCCCTTACTCGTCATCCCCAAAATATACTTCCTGCCTGTCTCTTTTGCCACCTCCTCCAGCTTCTTCATTTGATAGTAACGCCTCCTACATTCCTCTTCCTCCTCCGGGGTTCGATCCAGGATAGCCTGTAGTGCTGCCGCTGCGTCCATCCTTAAAAACAATCAAAATTATAACACATTAAGTTTTCAAAATGACTACTTATTTAAGGTTGAATAGTGGCAATTGTAATAGTTTGATATTACTACCGTAGTTTGATGCACTCACTTAATCAATCTGGTAAATATCGAAAATCTTTTCCTGTTTCCGTTCAAATTTTTAAAATCCGGTTTAGTTAAAGTTCAATCCAATATAGCTATAATGCTTCCGTCACCAACCACTAACTAGGTCTCACACAACAGCAATGTATTACGTCGTTTGGGTTTTGGACTCGTACTATTTACACTTGCAGTAAAATTTTAACTTTTTTGCTCAAAATTGCAATTAAATCCTCCATTTAACGTTGTACTTCACTTTTTGTTGAGGATCAGAGATGTCGATAGTCGAGAGCGAGGAGAAATGAAGTCCAATTACAATCACACATAGATAGACGGGACTGGACTGAAGTCCTCTGTACTGCACGGACTTTATTAGAGTTTTTTATATTAATGGCTCATTATAATGCAAACTCAGATTCCAGAAGGTCGTCAAACTACGATTTGACTACGGAAGGCTGGGAACTGGGAACGGAACAAAGGAATTGAATATCCAAGTAGGCATTCTACTACTCTAGACTAGAGTGAGTTAGAGTTCGATAAAACACACTTGTTTGTTTGGGTGCTTAGTGAATGGCATAAAAAAGCATAGCATGAATGGGAAAGCTCTTGGACCACACACGATGATGCATGGATAGCGTTACCGTTTCCTGTGGCATTGAAGAGTAGGGACGTAGCATTCGGGAGTCATAGTCAGATGTCCACAATACCATCCTATTATACAAATTCAATGTGTTTTTTATACCGTGCTTCATTTGCTGCTCCTCACAAAACATTAAAACCTGTCATTTGCATAATTAACAACAGACTGAAGAACCAGGATTAAAACTGATAAAAAACCCAACCTTATAGTAGCCCTTATGAATGAAGGTTACACATACAAAAGTCACAAAGTGTCAGTGATGAAAGCTCTGTCTTTCTTTGCATATTTTCGTGCTGGGTCCGCCAACATTTTAAGGCCGTAGCACGTCTGTCGGCTTTTCAGCAAATTTGCATTCTATAAAGTTTTGCAATGCTGAATATTTTTTGGAAGGAAACAAAGTGCATATGAGTGAGTTTAGAAATACCTATGACCATGACTGAGACTGCTGGAGATGACCTTTTGTCGCGTTGTGCTAACTGCTGTCGCGAATTTGATAGCGAAGCAGTTAAAATCACTGAAATTTGTGGAAAATTTGCCGTACTCTCTGGCGAAAGGAATGACATTGTTGCAAATGGGTCGGCTAAAGATTATCAGGTCACTGTTCTGAAAGCCATGTCGGGCGTTTATGGATTTCCACTGGATAGAGCAACACGTGAGGATGCAGATGGGAGGATGTGGAGCAAAAATGATCCGTGCAGTTTATGTGAAAAATGCGGAAAAATTGTGACTGCTTTCTATCAGGCATTTCAAGAGTTGCAAATACTGGCTCATGAGACATCTTATCTTTCAAAAGGCCTGGCACAGCTTAAGCAGTGTGTTCAAAAGGCTTTCGTAAGTGAACATGTCACAGAGAAAGTTGACAGCGGCGACACCGGAAATAGTCCCCGTGGTCGACGAGGGGTGCACAAAAGACCGGCTACCCCCAAAAACACCGACGCAGTCAACGAAAATGATAACTCCAAAAATGCAACTGAAAATAAAAACAGTAAATCGCTGGAAAGTGAGGAGAGTGCATTCGATTTGGAAATTGTTAAAGTGGAAACATTGCAACCGCCAGAGCAGTGCCAGGCCATAGCGAGTGTGACCGCAACTTCGCTCGACAATGTCGTTAAACGTGGGAGGAAGAAACAGGTTCAAGCTCCACTTAGTATTGAGGAGATGGCGGCTGGAACGACTGAAATTATATCACGTAAGAAAGCCAGATAAGCACTTCTTGTGGATGTTTTTTTCTTTTTTAAATTAAACTTTTAATGACGGAGTAATGTTTTGCGAAAAGTTTTATTTGAAATATAATATTTCTCTTCTGAACAGCAAACGGGAAGATTATTCGCACCTCTACCAGAACAAGGAAAGCCAAGACGCCTGTTGACTTTGGAGAAAGCTTGCCTACTCCACATAAAACGTCCGTCACTGGACGACATATCACTGGAAAGGAACGCAAAATTGACAAGAAAAACGGTAAGTTGTACTCCAATAATGAATTGAAAAGTAATCATTTTTGCCCTCGGTGAAAAGTAAAATAGCTTCACAGTCTCGACTCGTTTTGAATTAGTACCAGATCCAGTCACATCCATTTCCATACCTTCTGCCGATGACATTGATTCTGCTTTATGGGAGGTTTGCAATGACCTTTACTACAAGGAAGAAAATTTGAAGACTCTCAAGGATGGAAAGTTTGTTTGCCCGGATCCAAAATGCACAAAGGCATTCAAAGGACTGAAAACATTGAATAAGCACTCATTACAACATGAACTGGATAGGCCGTACAGTTGCTCCAAATGTGATCAGGGTAAAATAAAACTCACACTTTCCTTATTACCAACAATTTAAAAAAAACGTTTACCTAATTGGTCATTATGTAAATCTTTAAATAGTGTTCTCCACCAATCAAGAAATCAAGTTTCATGTTCAACAGTTTCACGTTACCATCATCAAAGCAGAAACTCCAACTCATCCCAAGCAACCTGTTAAACGGTCATCAAAACCAAATTCATCTCAATCCAAGCCGGAAGCTGTACAAAGCAGCAGCGCTAGCAGTAAACAAGCAGGAATAAAAATCCGGAAAAAGTATACAAAGCTGAATAATAATAACTTTCCGAAAACGGACAAGAAGTACAAATGCGAACACTGTGACAAGGAGTTTTTGCTGAAGAGTACCTACGAAAAGCATTTCGCCTCCCACGAAAAACAAAGTGCGCAGTGTCGGTGTACAGTTTGTCACCAAATGTTCCCCACCGTCCTCAGTCTGTCCCGCCACATAACAAGTGTTCATGACGCCAAAGAAAAAACACGAACGCCCATAACTGAAGGGGAAGGTGAAGAACATGATGAGAGTTCTATCAAGCAGGAACATGTCATCATTCCAGATAATCACGTTGAAGCATTCCTTCGAGATTTGACTTCTCCTTCTGAGCAAAATTTGGAACTGGGCGAAGTATCGCGAACGCATCCAAAAATTTTGCCGGAGGATAAGAAATGTCAGGGTGCTGCTTTTAAATGCAGTCAGTGCAGCAAACAATTTAAAAGAAGACATCAATTGAACATGCACGTTTTATTTCACAATGAAGCGGAGCCCAGGTTCGGATGCTCACAATGCCCCAAAAAGTTTTTTCAACCGAATGCCCTCCGAACTCACATGCTCGTCCATACAATGGAAAATCCTTTGCTGTGCAAACAATGTGACAAGGTTTTTGAAAGGTAACAGGTCGAAACAAGTAACAACTTATGAGTAACAAGTTGCTTGAGTACTCGACTAATAATTTATTTGCATTTTTAAGACGGGATCATTACAAAAAACACATGGAAGTGGTACACGATAAAAATCGGCAGAGAAAGAAGAGTAAAAGAAGCTCGGATGCGGACGTAAAAAATAGCGATACAGCCCATGCATGTCCAGAGTGTAAGAAAACTTTCTCTCGCAAGGAATACTTGCGCCTTCACATGCGTATTCACACTGGTGAAAAACCGCACGTTTGCGAAAAGTGTGGAAAGCAGTTTCGTGACCCTCGGAATTTGGTGCAGCATCTTGTTACTCACAAGACTGATCGACCGTTTTGCTGCAGGTACCACCACCATATACTACCGTATTATGCTGGACTAAAATATAAATGTGCTATTTTAAGTTTCATGACTTCTTTGTATTTTTCAGTGTTTGTGGGCTCACGTTTAAACGTGCTCATCATCTCAACGATCATGAAGGTACCCACCGGCAAAATATTGCCCGTCCATTTGTATGTACCGTTGCGCATTGTGGGAAAGCATTTAAGCTGCGGAAGCATCTTGTGAGTCATGAGTTGGTCCATACAGGCTCCAAGGATCATACCTGCCATGTATGTGGCCGGGCATTCAGCAGGTCTGTACATCATTCCATGTACTTCTGTTAATTGACTTTAGCTAACTAAACTATAGAATCTAACATGAAAATCTTATTTTATTGTTTTAGAAAGGACAATCTCCGCCAGCACATAAACAAAATTCACGGGAAGAAACTTGCCGACGATCTGCTACTTGTGGTGGAGGAGCAACGTGAGCGACACAGACAAACTCAGCGTGCACAACGACAGTCATCAACCGTCGATAATGACAACGAGACAATGGAAAGTGTTTTAGACTTAGAACTTGCAGACGCTGTAATAAGTACACCTTCATCTGATGCTACAGATTTCCTCACAGAAAGCGGTCAAATTACTGAAGTTTTGCAAATTATCCCTACAGATGTGGGGACTACTACTACTACACTTGCTGTTCCTTTAACCTCCATTGTTGTCACTTTGGCATCGACCAGTACTTATTCTTAGAAAAATGTGTCGGTTATGATTTTTTCTATTTTCCTGTACTAGTCATACCGTTTTAATACTTACTTAGGCTATGATTTGAATCTTTGAATCTGAAATTCTTATAATAAAATGAAATAAAACAGTGAAACGAGATATAAATGACTTTTAATGTAAAAAAAATTCGGTATGTATTTATTTGCACATAATCAAAATTATATAATATTAGATTATCGTAGAAGGTATTACTGGAATATAAAATCAATTTGTCTAAAATCAGTCACATAATGAAAAAACGGCATAAATTGTTAAAATAGTAGGTACTGTCCATTAAGTTAAAACCGGCATATGGCTTGCTTCTGATTACTTACAATTAATAGCCCTTCAAGCTTAACTGACGTATAGTTAAATTCATTAAAACATTTAACTCCTTATTTAAAATTAAATACATTGTTTTTCTTATCCGTCTACTTTTTCATCGTTTACCAAACTACATTAATGCTGTTGGCAATTAAATTTTATATAAAAATAAAACTAACGACATGTTAATTTAGAACAAATATTTGGTATACATATTCAATAAAATTGGACTAGGATGTTTAGTAGTTAATTAATTGAAAGGTTCATCTGCTACATTCATAAAAACTATCGCTAATTAAGGCACTTGTTGCGCATTACAATCCGTTTCTAATTTACACTCGTGTCCCATTCAGAATGGTATGAAATATCACTCATCTGCGACATTTCACTCTCACCCATCCCATCACCCACACTAGGCATACTCACGTCCAAAATGTCACTTTGGGTTTGTCGCTGAACATTTTGACTTTGATTTTGAGAAAGCTTCTCATCTACAGAGGTTTCCAATCTATCTGCTATGCCAAACATTTCCATGTCACTGTCATTTTCAGCGTCACTACCAGGATTTGAAGGCGTCCTTTCAAATATGGAGACAGAACTGTCACTTTCACCGCCATCCTCTTGATGATTCACGGTTGAATTTACTTCAGCAACTGGGGCAATGGGGGATGGCATGGATCCTAGAACCTCTTCCACCTCCTCACTAAATGAATACTCCGGGGAGGACTCAGCCACATTTGTTATATCTCTTTGGGGAGGAAGGGGTGTTGATGATGACATAGGAATCCTTTGCGTGGTCATATTATGGAGGTTATAGCTATCATGCAATGACGCAACCTGTGTTAGCATGAGATCGTCTTGGGAGTCCATTTCACCATCTTCTGAATACTGAACTACTTCGGTGGAATCTAGATCCTCTTCCTCGTCATCATACGCAATTTGGATGTGCTCTCTGGACGTTTTCTTTTGAGTCTTCATGTCGTTAATGAATTTTGCCAGTTTTGACTTTACATCAGAGAAAGTACCATAAGGTCGTAGGTTCTTCCTAATCCAACTGGAAATGTAGCTTTCATGTTGGCGAGATGCCAGCCGGCTATCGATAAGAATTAAAGCTCCCCAATCGTCACAGTGTCGAACACATCTTCCAAAGCCTTGATTCATTGCACGAAACGCCTGTGTTGTATACCATTCATTGCCAGAAAGAAATGTCTCTCCTGGTCTCAGCGTATTCTTTCTCATATTATTGTAATTCTTTTTGGATACAATGTCTGCAGCTTTCATGTTGGAAAATGGGATACCAATAGTCACCACAGCCCTCGCCTGCTCATCAGCAAAGTCAATGCCCTCACTGATTTTTCCTCGAAACACAGCAAAAAGGACGCACCCATCCCACGTTGATCCTCCTTTCACATATTCCTTGTACATTTCCATATTCAATTTGAAAGCTTGCTTGTCTTTAGATTCCTCAAAGAAAATCATCTTTCTCTTTTGGATTTGGTTAAAAATGGAATTTCCTACTGGAAACGCACGCCAACGATCCTCCAGTTTATTTTTGAGACTATACGACGGAAAGAACACGAGAACGCCGTTGGGAACTGCGTAGCATATGTCGCAAATGATTCTGCCCAAGTCATCTTGAACTGTTGTATCTTCTTGGTGCTCCCTAATCAGTTTAAGATCTCGGTTACTTGGCCCAGTCGAAATTACACCAGCCCACACGTTCGAAGTGGGAATTACATGGTCTGCTTGTAGGGTAACTGCAAATTTAGTAGCTAGCTCGCTGGCAAATGAGTTGAGCGGAGTTAGGGTTCCAGATGCAACGATTATTGAATACGCAGTGTTTCGAAGATGGCGAAATCCTATAGCTGGGTTCAGGCAAATTATTTCCAATTTGAAAAAGTATTCCGGCCCATCAGCTTTAGGTCTTGCTTGAGCTCGGCTGCGACGACTGTCATCAGACTGATTTTGCAGTGATTTTCTAGAGGGGTTTGCAACTCCAGTTAAATAGCCTTTGAAATCTTTGATGCCACCAATTCCTTCCGTCTCCTCGGCACAAAGGTAAACCAGTGTCTGTCGGATGTGTTTTAGAAACTCGCCAACTGTAGACGATATCCTGAATGGTTTTCTTTGACCGCGAGAATCCAGGTAGTATTCTTCCTCATCCGACGCACGTGCTTGTTCTTCTTCTTCATCGTCACTTTTTATCAGTTTCAATAAGCGTGTTACACTGCATGCCGTCATATCCATTTCGATCAAAGTCTTTTTTAATTCCTCACTTTCATATGGCTTACTGATGTCATTAACTTTTACCCTATCCTTATCATTTCCCCTTATTTTAACTTCCCTATTCCCCCATTCCTTAATCTTATCGCTCCACCGTTTGAATGTTACAGAAACTTCTTGTAGGCCTTTGATTGTGTGTTGATGCACAAAAGAGCTCGCTAATTGGCCTTTTATAATCATAGAATCAACAGGTTCCCTTATGCTTCTATCGAATTTATCTACCTCAATACCGAAAGAATATACTTTTCTACAGATATCCTCAATGTTATGAGCCTCGTCAAATACCAAGACACTATTTATATACTTCACATTCTTCGCCTCCCGAATGTCAGGCATGAGCAAATAATTGTATGATCCAAAAACGATGTCAGAATTATCTTGCAAAGCTTGACATCCATAGAACGGACACTTGTCACAATCTTCTCCTTCACGCTTGATGTCTTCCAGATCCCATGCACCACCTCTTTGAAAACCAGAAAAGGCCGCCAGTAAGTCATGTTTTGGACCAAAATGTTTGCAAACCGGAGGTAATTGTCCATCCTCTTCAAGCTTTTCAAGTGCCTCGGGGTTATTTTCCTTAATTTTCTGAATCTTGAAATAATTTTTTCTTAACGTCCGGCAATAATCATTAAGGTTAATGGTCGGCTCCTCACCAGTTTGACTTTGCTGCACCTGCGTCTGAGTACTCAGTTGTCCAACTTGATTAACTTTCAAAGCTGTTTCGTTGATGCAAGTTGGCTCTCGACCTGCCAAAACCGTCATTTTGGTATTCTGGTAAGCTGTTGCCTTCAACTGCTTCACAACTTGGGTAATTTGAGAATGTGTTCTCGTGCAATAATATATTCGTGGTGGACGGGACTTGTCGACAACATACTTTCTTACACAGTATGCACACGCCTTGTTAATATGTTTTTCTTCCACTTCTTCAGATTGCTTGTGGCGTTTTCTGGGACTAGGGCCTGGTTCGGCAAAGACAGGCGAATGACAAAACTTGGCACCAACAGGAGTTGTGGAACAGGAGGGGGACATAGGTAATACTTTTGAGGGTGTTTTAACTGGCGATGAAGGTGGTGTGTTCATTGAAGTTTTCACTGGTGATGAAGGTGGTGTGTTTATTGAAGTTTTTACGGGTGATGATGATATTGGTTTAGTTAAATTTATTGCCGGTGACGATGTTTTCGAATTTAAAGCTGATACAGGCGGCGATTCGTCGCTTTCACTCTCTTTGTCCCAAGAAGTAGTTGCTCGTAAAAACAAATCTTTCTTCTTCTTCACCAGTACTACTGTGGTTCTTTCTTTGTCTTGTATAAGGCCGCAAGAACAACCACCCAATCTTTCCACTGCCGCCTCAATAACACTGGAACAGTAATCTTTTCTCTCGTAGCAGTCCCTCTGCCATCCCAAAAGGGAGCAAAGGAGCGCTGCAGTTTTTCCTACAATTTTTTTTAGAACTGTCAGTAAATTTCCTTTCCTTTATACATTAACATGAGAACAAGACAATGCTACCTGTGCCAGTAGGGGACTCCAGCAAACAATTTTCTCCAGTTGTAACACCTTCGATGATTTTCTCCATCATTTGACGCTGGCTCTTGTAAGCACGGTAGGGGAACTGAATGGGAACATTTCGATACCTGTACGTATGACCCGAAGCAGTAGGCTGGGCTATGCTTTCCCTTAAATCCAAGTTGATCTGCGCCAACGTTTCATCCCATTCATCCTCCTCCATGAAGCCATCGTCGATCACACCTTGCGGGTAGCCAACAGGCGTGGCAACCACCGGTTTATTCACAGCGTTCCACATTTTGTGTCTGCTTTGGTCTCCAAGTCTTTCCTGCCTAAACTGTCTTTACTCAACTCTGCAGTTTATCATGGACATTGGATGGAGCCAACCTATACAAAGAAAACGATAATTACTTTACATATTATATACAGAATTTCAACATTAGACGGTTGGACTATTTGGTTAGATACGTTACATTAACATTTTAGTCGTACAAAGATTTTCCCTTACCACAACTCATTATTTAGCTGAAGATAATTTGTTAACTGTTCATAGCGAAGGTGAAATGCGCAGAGCACACAGTTCCTTCTAAAATGACCCAAAATTTAATGAGCAAGATGAAAGGAAAGGGCTCAACATGGAATTCAGAAGACTCCCTTTGTGCACCACGCGGTCAGACCTCCTTTGGACAACAATTAACTTCCTGATTAAATCATCACAAATAAAATTAGTGAAAGCACTTTTGCGAGCGCTCTTTTAATGCACGTGTATTTAAGTGGCGAGGAGAAAGAATGAAGACAAAGCAGCAGCAACAAAAGATGAATGGAGACGGAGATGTAGGAGTTGTGGTGGTGGTGTAGAAGGTAAATACAAACTGCCAACGTTCTTGAATGTAAACAAAAACAAACAACAAATCAAACGTGAAGCTGCCCACCTCTCTGCTCGATCTCGTTTTGGGGCAACGAAAGACACGATACTGCATCCTTTGCATATGCAACCTGACAGCTGGTTTTTCTCTTTCCTCTCTCTTTCCTTTCTCTCGCACAAGTAGTCACAAGAGGAGACAATTTTCGGACCTACAGTCGGGGAACTCAGATTCTTTGAAAGTTCTTTCCCAAAGTTTTGTGCACATACTTTGCGTAAACGTAAACAAAAATGCTGCTATCTGCTGCTTTTGTTTTCATTTTTGAATGCACACAATGAACAAAAACGTCGGTGCGGCCACGGTTTACCATTTTCTGTATAGTAAATCGTGGCGCGCGGCGCACAATAATCGCAACACTAACGTTTTGGTTGTGAAAAATGAAAACAAAAGCAGCTGGTAGCAGCATTTTTGTTTACGTTTACGCAAAGTATGTGCACAAAACTTTGGGAAAGAACTTTCAAAGAATCTGAGTTCCCCGACTGTATGTCAGAAACTTTCCCTTTCACCTTTTTTGCTCTAGTTTCTCTGACTTCATTTCATTGAATGGATTCATGTAGCTTTGGTTTGTGGTCGTAACCAGACAAGCAGTGCATTTACGTACCTAAGTAAAATTTGCCATAATTAATTACGCTGTCTAATTAATGAACTTAATTATTATGATAACATTGTCCATTCCTTTCATTCACTTTCTCGCCTGTGTACCTCTGTCTGCAAGCTTTCTCTCCTCTCCAAGATGCGCGTTTTTCGTACATTTAATATGCTTGAAATTGAGCTGAATTATATGAATGAATATAATATGAATAAATAAAATGCAAATAATTATTATTATTGTTGTGGGGTTTCGTACATTTCATTTCATATTTTATATATAACAAACTTTTTTTTCGTGTAAAGTCAATGAGTCATCTTGATTGTATATACATACAATTTGTCATATAATCATAACCTAATTGATTTAATTAAAATGTAATAAAACTATAATAGAATTCTTCTCGAATCGAACGTTAAGTATATAATTTAAAAATATTTTAGCTCAGGTCTCATGTATCATTCTTGAAACAAAAGCTGAAAGGTCGCTTATCATGGAGTCGAATCCACTATTCACCGGATCTTGATATGCATTGCTTGCGTTCTCAATCCAAGGCGGAAGGAGCCGACTAAAGTCGGTCTCCAGAAATCTAGGATCCATCATGATAATGGCACCCCAGTCATTGTGATGACGAACAGAGCGCCCTAGTCCTTGATTAACTGCACGAAGGGCATCAGTTCGGTACCAGTTCCAATACGAGTCATCACTTTCACGGCCACTTTGTTTTGAATGGTAATTTCGTCTGGCTGTAACTGACGCTGCTCTCGGTGGAGCCAAGGGAATGCCAACGTTGATCACAGCTCGAGCTTCTCGGTCGCTAAAGTCCACGCCCTCGCTCACTTTGCCCCGATGGACGCCAAGAAATAAGGCCCCTGAACCATTTATACTTTTGTCGCGATACTCTTGAAGAAGTTTTCTGGCTTTCTGTGGCTCCCGCATGTCACATTCGCTAACGACATGCTTGACCTTTTTTATTCTTTCCATTATGGAGCCTGACTGGGAAAGGGAAAACTCCCATGATTCCATCATCTCACTGATGCAATCTTTTGAAGGGAAGAACACAATGACTCCATTCGGAACCACTTCACAAATTCGGACAATTGCTTCTCCAATTTGATTCTTAACCGAAGACTTTGATCTCTCCTTGTGCAGCAGGTTTGGCATGCGTCCGTCCGGTGTCACGGCAAGTTTGGCCACCCAATACCGCTCCCGTGGAATCGTTTGTTCCAGGCTGAGTGGCTGACGGAACGGAATGTTAAGCTCTCGAGCATAACTATCCAACGGGGTCAGCGTGCCAGAGGTTATGGCAATGGTGCTGGTTTGAGAGGAAATGTCTTGGAACACCAATGCAGGATTAGCACACATTATGTTAATTCTTTCCCCAACAACATTTCCAGATCTGTAAATGTTTTCCAGCTCGAGAAAGAAATTGTCCTCAATGTCATCAGAGTATTTGTAGAGGTAATCCAGAACCGAGATGACCTTTTGAATTCGCTGTGATGTGACTTTGTCCAAAGTGGGGCTCCGCTCTGCACCGATTATGTCAGTAACATGATCCAAGTCCAATTTTAAGGCGCTCATGTTCTTTACTCCAAAACCGTTATTACTCAGCGCACTTACAACGTGCATTCCAGACGGCAGCCGGTTCCTCCTCTGTTCCTCAACACCTTCGAAACTTGTCATCCATGTGTGCATACGATAGAATGTATTGAAGAGTCTCTCGGCAGCCTCTTTCACAAAGCCTGAAACATCAGGTTGGGTACTTAACTGACGACAGGCGAGAAATACTTCGCCAAACAGTTTTCCACTCAAGGACATGGATCCTTCCGTACAGAGAGCTTTCTCTAAATTGTGACCTTCGTCAAAAATGAGGATACAATTCTTTAGGTCAATTTGAAGCGATCGGCGAATGTGGGATGCGATGATATAATTGTATGGACAAATAACAAGGTCTGCCTGAGTGAGCTGGCGTCTCGAACCAAAAAACGCACAACACCCTTGCACTTGAGATGTTTTTCTCAGGTCCTCAATGTCTCTGATTTCCGAGTGACCATTGCTGTCCTCCATAAAAAAGAAGTCATCGGTTGGATCCTTATAGAATGGGCATGTTGGTAATGGCTGAGGCGGTGGATTAAACTGACTGTTGTTCTTCCGGAAGTTTCGCCTAAGTTTGTCGCATGCGTCATCAATATTATTATCACTTTCATTAGCACCGGCGATTACACTGTCATTTACGCACATTTGAGCTCTGCTTCCCAAAACTGTTACTTTTAACCGTGGCACAGCGTGTTCAGACCAGGAATAGGCAGTTTTTCGCAGCTCTTTTATAACCGTACTAATCTGGGCATGTGTTTTTGTGCAGTAAAAGATTTTCTTGGAAGGTCCACCCGGGTCGCGCAGGTACTGATGCTTTTTCCACGCCAATACGGCACAAAGTAGTGCTAGAGTTTTTCCAGAGCCTGTCGGTGACTCTATTAAGCTGTTGCCATTATTGTTCAGGCTTTCAATTATATTTTCCATCATTCTTTTTTGGCTGTCATAAGGCTCGCCCGGAAACATTACCGGAATTTCTCCAATAATAATGGTGTTTTGTTTTGGTTCCTGTGATGAAACAACTTCTGTTGCGGATGCGTCATGCTGACGATTCATTCCCATTTCAACCCCTCCGAATAATGGCCCTCCCATAAGAGGCTGTTCCATATAATTATCCCAAAGACTACTTTGGTCCGGGTCATCATAATCAATCACTTCTTCTTCCATGATGCCTCGCTGCTAATCTGATAAGTGCTAAAAATATAGATAAATATCTTAATGTCAGTGTTGGTTTTACGGCAGGTATGTTTGAAGTAAAATTAGACATAAAATTGATCTTCATTCCTTGTCAAGTGCTTACCACAGCCAGGTTTTATAATGCGAAATAATGTCTGGAAAAAAATGTTATCTGTTTCCACATGCAGATTGACTGTTCTTAAAATATTTACTGCTCACATATATATTGGTATTAATGTAGTTTTGCCTTGTATGTAATGTATGTAATATTGATTTGATTGACTTAAATCAGCGTCTTTTATTGTGAAGGAAATCACTAATTTCCGTTTTTAAATAGAGGAGGTAGATTCATTATTAGAGATTAGAGATGTAGGCCGTATGCACTATGCACGACACGGCTAATCTGATCGGTTGGGTAGAATGGGATGGACAAAAGAAGTCGAAAAGATGAACATTTCTTGGAGCTCGAGCTCAGCACTCTTTCATCTTTTCATGAATGTGAGTCATGCTTTGCACAATGTGCAAATGCGTACAATACTTTATACAATTTAGATTCTACTTTTCTACTCCTCCAGCAGCACATGTCATTAATTGTCATATATAGCCATATCCACGAACGAAAAGCTTCAAACTGAAGCTGCAACAATAAGCATGTGAATGTGAAGTGAAACCTTTTAAACAATTGACAAAATGTATTTTACGCGACCCTTTTTTCTACAGAAAACAAGAATTGGTGATGATGGTGTGGTGAGTAGGGATGAATTAGAAGGATGGACTATGGCTAACGTGAACCTGAACTTCAGGTCCTGAAGCTAATTTCAGTATGTTTGAGGAAATGCATGGAAATTATACCGACAAAATGGGAAATGGAAAATAAACGGATGCATGTTATTATGTACCTAATTTATGTACTACGATTGGGGTACCTAAAAGCTGACATTCGAAAAAATTATGACCAACTTTAATCATTCGTTAATGTATCCGTTTATGTTCGGTTCTGAATGTGGTAAAAAAGTAACTCTGTGTGTCAACCATCATAACACGAAATCCTCGCCCCTCATTTAAGCAAAGATTGAAGAATACAGCTTTTGAATGTGCATTTGAAATAATCAGTTAATGCTAAGCGGTTAAATTTAAATAACTGCAATCAAAATTAAAATGGGCAAACAATATAATCGTATTTTTTTCAATAATTTTATTAAAAGTATATAAGAAATATGAGCCAACATTATTTAATTTGTAACAAAAAAAAGTTACTCGTCATGATACATTAATTAATTTTTTCTACCGACTTACCGACAATATGGCAAATATGTAAAGGGTAAATACTAACATTTGAACATAATGACGTTTTGTAGTTCATGGTCAACAAGGTATAAAGAGGAACATTCAAGAAAGAATAATTTACTTAATTTAATTACATGTTTACAAATTCTTGTACGTCACTAATCAACGTTGTGAAATCTGCATAGCCACTCTTCAGCTCTGTTTGCATCCACCTTGGCAAGAGGATACTTGTCTCATTCTTGTTCACCTTATTTTCCATTCTGTCATCAAAGATAAGTCCGACAAACCAGTCTTGTTCCTTGCTAATACAATGAGCAAATTTTTCATCTTGATTATGGAATGCTTCGGCATTATAATATAAAGCATTTCGCTTCTTAGTCTCAGCGTTATCCCCAGCGGAGAGAATAGAGGCTTCTTTAGCTTTCATTTTCGGCACTTGCTTAGAATTGAACGGTATTCCAAGTGAAACAAAGCATAGCACATCTCCAGGCTGGAAGTCCATTAATTCGCTTACTTTCTCCCGGTGCAATGCAAGGAGAAGAGCTCCAGTTCGATTTCCAAGTGGAGACACGCATCTTTGCCGGAAATTATCCAGGTTTACCTTGGCATCTTCAGCCTTCATAAAATCCAGCTCGCAAAATATGTGCTTAATATTTTCCATGCCCTCCCAAATGGCAGCTTCTCTGTTTTCCCCACTCTTCCAACATTTAACATAACGCTCCAAAGCCGGAACCGATGGAAAGAAAACCACGACTCCCTTTGGAATTATATGAATGACATTCAATATTGCTTCTCCACATGCGGCATGAATTGCTGTGCGATTCTGGTTTTGAAAGTCTAATTTAAATGGAACTCCGTTTGGGCCTTGACTGCAATAAGCAAAGAAGCATCTAGTGTGGGTTTGCTCTGGTATTATCACCTCTTCGTCAAAGACTGCAGCAGGCAAAAATTCCTGTCGCAGAACCGTAGTTGGTGGTAAACAGGAAGAGCTGATAATTAAGGAAGAGGCTGGAGTTACAATTGGCTCTATTATGGCTGACAGGTTTACAAAGCAGGTTTTAAAGGTGTTCGCTGGCTGTGCTCCTCTTGGAACATAATTAGAAATTTCCAAAGAAAAATCCTTCGGGTTGTTCCTCTGAATGCTGTTGTGTATATGCATAAAGCATGATAATACTTGTTGCACGCTCCGAAAAAGTTTGATGTCAATGGCATCTCCTGGAACACCATTTCGGACGTTATCATCAGTTTCAAGAAATTCCAATGCACGCTTAATGTTCTCATTGAACTTTTTAACTGGATCTCGAGCAAATCCACTGCTTCTCATAGCGTCCAGAAGTACTTCAGTTGAACCCAGGTTTTTTCCTCGTGCTTGCACGTTGATGGCAGTTGCGAATGACCTCAAGCAACCGGATAGTCTGGAGATGTTTTCAGCTACATCTTGGAGTTCTTGGTTTTGATTAAGTTGGCGGAATGCATTTGCAAGGGACAGGAAAGTGTCTCCAGCGAAAGTCAGCCTTGCAGCGGTAATTGCTGAGGATGCCTCTGCATAGCAGACGTTTTCAATATTTCCTCCGTCGTCAAAAATGACTACAGCATTCTCCAAGTTCATCTGGTATTTGGCCCGTTGCACAGAGTTGACAATGATATCTTGTGCACAGAGAATGAAATTTGCCTGCTCGAGAATTTCCGTGTTGTACCGGAAAGGGCAAAACTTTTTGGACTTGCCTTTCTTTTTAATGTGCGAAAGGTCATGAACCTGCCCATTTGGCTCAATGAAACGGTAGCGGTAGTCGTTGATGCCAACACTGGGAAGGCTGCAATGAGAAGTTTCCTTGCAGCTCGTGCATAACTGTGAAGGATGAGCCAAAATAGCCATTCTTATATTTTCAAGGTAGCCAGTGTTTTTAAACTTCTTGATCTCGTTGATGACTTCTTGTATCTTGTCAAAGGACCTGGTTACGTAGTAAATTGGCTGACTCGATGAAATGGATAATCTTCTCTCTGAACCAGGTACGAGCTGGATCTGATCTTGATCGTTTTCTTCGTGCATTGCATGCTGTTGGTTAATTAGCAAGGCAAGGAGCGTTGATAACCTGCGAATCTTATCTGAAGGGCACTCCAGCAGAACATTTCCTCCGCATCGGAGATTGGAAAGACATGCCTCAATGATGATGCTGTGATCCGGATCAAACCTTCCCGGAAAGTTTATTTGCTGTCCATTTATAGCTCCGACTTGAATCACTGGAATTGAACCTTGTTCGTCGTCATCGGATTCTTCATCAGAGGTGTCTTCATCTTCATCAACGTTTGGAAGTCCACCTATAAACTCTGCTTCTCCAAACGCCAATTGTTCAGCAAAATCCTGGTTTCCGGCCATCTCTATACCCCTGGCCCTGTGATAATAAAGAATAATAATTAATTTTTATGCATGCTTGACTATACTGGTAAGCATTTATATTTCATAGTTCTTTTTATCTTTTATTATAGTTCAAATATATAACAAGCTCTTTGTTCGTCATGTCATGTCATGATACTTACTTTCACTATTCTTTGGGGGAAATATGAGAATTTTCAGTTTCCCGTTCTCTCCTGTTCGTCTAGATACGATACGAACGTAAACGCTGCTACTACCGCTTACTTCTTTATACCAAACCGAAACTCCACTATAGGTTTTTAGACCGACCGAATAACATATCACCTGCGAAAATCACCCATAAAACAATCAGTTAGTTTGAGCACAAGATGACAAGTTGAATTACCTAAGCGTGCAACATACATGAATCGCAGTAATGAATTTGTATGCATCTATATGGAGCTTGAAATGAGCCACACATGCGAAACTTCAAACTTGTGCATTTTCGCAAATATGATGCAATAGGTAATAAAAAACTTCACATGCCACAATGCTGGAACAGAACGCAAAAGAAGAATTGTATAGAATTTATGTACCTGTCCACCATAGGTACCATGCCATGTGCTTATACACACTATATTATTAAATTCTAATATTAGCAACAACAAAAACAAGTATTTTCGAACGTACCTACTGACCTCAACCAATAAAGATGCTTTTCTTTATGCAGGGAGTATGAGTCATCCGAAGTTACTGACTATTATGATTATGAATGAGTGAGTTTGGAAGTGCAGGCTGTTGGCTAAATAACATTGACAATATTCCTACTCCCTAAGTAAAAATATAATATCTTCATCTCACTCACACAAACTCAACTTGTCGGTTAACAAGGTAAACTGGACACATAACTTGATCTGGTAATGATGAGATGAACAAAGAGTAATTTATTCAGTTATAGATTTATACAATATATAGTAGAGGAGATCGGCTACAATATTACGATGACTTGAATATCCGTGTAGTAGTCGGTGCACATTATAATTATACTATGTTATTACCTATATACGTACGTGCATTCGAGTCAATGCCCATTTTTGCAATGTTGCAAAAAGCATTATTATTCTGTTGTGTGGTATGGTATCACTGTCACCTCATCACCTCGTTTATTCCACAAGCCAAACAACTATAACTGTAAGTAGCTAAATGAATCCAGCGTATTTTTTGTTATCGTCTCATCCAACTTCCAAATCTCATCACTTTTAAATACAAAGACAAAGACAAAGACTTAGGTATGGAAAGGGGGTACAAATCGCTTTGCAGACATACAATACTTAGATTTCGCAGGATATCTTCAGTACTAGAAATCAAAGTATGGTGTTATAAATCCAACGTAATGCATTATGCTTCTTTTGTGTGCAGTTCACTGCAAATTCCAGCACTTTTGATGTTTATGCACAAATATTTAAGCATACAAAGTCGATGTGTACTTGTTCTGGAGATTTGGTTAATATGTTTAAATATTTCTATTCATATTTTTTCTCGAACTTTGTTTATAATATTTGTATGAAATTATGGAGTTATTGTTTGTTGCTTTCTATTCTCCATATTATGTAAAGTCATTTCCTTTCCAAGAAAGCAATAATTGTTAATATTTCCTGATTTTCGACATATTATGTAGAAACTACTTCCGGGGAAAGCGGTAGTAACTAATTACGCTAATTTTGTTATCTCTTCATGAAATTTAATGAAGAATTTTCTTTGTTCTTAAAGTTAAGGAAATCTATTTTTAGATCGAATGTAAAATGTCCTGACATTCATCCCGGAAGTAGAGCAGGTATAAAAGGGACGTGCAACTTGTAAAAATTATTATTATTCTTGGAGAAGTCCAAGTGAACAGTCATACGATCTGAACTGGAAACAGCTCAGGTCAAGAAGGGACTTGTGCCGTAACCTGCAAGTCTCTTAGTCTGAATAAAGTCACTAATCTGCGGTCCTATATTTGTAGAGTACCACTGGGCTTTATTTAGTTTTCATTGCATATCCCGGAAAGTTTCTCCCGTCGAGAAATCGGCATTGGGATTCCGGATGATTGACGCCGACGCGTCTGGTCCTTCATATATCCATACCTCTATGTATTCGCAGATTCAAAACTTTGACTGAGTTGATCGAAAGGGGCGGATACATAGTTTGGTCCTTCGAGATAACCCTGACGCTCTGTGGGTTTACAGTCACAAGAAGACCACTGTCTGGAGGTCAAGTTCGAGGTGGACCACTGCAGATCTTGGAGAGTTCCACTACCCAGCCCGGAGAAGCAGTCAAGCCATTTGTAGGGGGTTCCCACAATGGAGAAGCAGCCGGGAGAAGGGGATCAGGATCCTCAAGATATTAGGAGGAGCAGCCGTACGAATAGAGGCGTTCCTCCGGTGTGGCACCAAGATTATGTCAAGACCACTGGAAGCGGAATTGACAGCCCTCCACAACCAGAGTACCTGGCGCAGAAGCGCCTGTCATGATGGGGAGGACCGCTCAAGATGACGCCAAATCAGAGAAGTCTATGGCGTCATATAAGTCCAAAGGGAGCGATTACCTGGAGGAAGAGATTAAGGAGATGAAGCGGTCCATCAAGCGGCAGACAAAGATGCTCGCGACTTTGATAAGCCTGCGAGACGATCCAGACGCTGATGAGGAAGGATCTCAACATTTGTCAGATGTTGAAGATCAACGGGGAGATGAAGCCGAAGCTGCAGGTGGAGCTGGAGGAGCCTCCAAATCGAGGATCCAAGAGGAATTTGGGGACCTGGAGGACAACTTGTCTGGGTGCGAATCATATGAGGAGGATGAAGAAGAGATTGCCAATCCAACTCCAATTCACGGAGGAGGAACGGAACGTTACGTCCCAACGCCTACGCCAAGGCTATGGAAGCCGTCCATGCCTATGAATGCTCAGGACAATCCACAAGTTTCTCTGGGGAAAGTAACGGCAAATCCTCCTCGACCCCGGACAGACGTTCAAAAGCCACCAGGCCGTTCCTTATGGAGAGCTCCAGTACAGGATACGCAGCCGCCGCAGCCGAGGCCACGAAGAAGGAATCAAGGTTCCAACCCAGGGAGGAGTAATCCTCAAACACCACCGCAAGCAGCAGGAGGACCAAGTCCACCTGAGGCGCCACCAACAGGAGTGGATGCACTCGCAAATGCTCTGATCCATGCAATGCGATTCCAGAACCAAAATACAGAAAGGTTCGTGGCACGTCAGAGCTCCAGCAGTAACCTACCGGTATTTGCTGGAAATCCTTTAGACTGGCCGCTGTTCGCGCATCACTATGGACAGTCGACCAGGGATTGTGCATTCTCACAATCCCAAAACATGACCAGGTTGGAGAAGGCCTTACGGGGGGAAGCAAGAGCCGCTGTCAAGTCACTGATGATAATTCCAGACAACGCCGACGCAGTCATGGAACGTCTGGAGCAGCGGTTCGGAAGGCCAGAATATGTAGTACATGCCTTAATCGAGATGGCACGGAAGACAGCATCCCCTAAAGAAGGAAGACTTTCCAACATTGTGGATTTTTCCAATGCAGTAGCTAATCTTGTGTCGACAGTCAAAAGTCTCCAGGTTCCAGTGCACCTGGAAAATCCCCAGTTGCTACAAGAGCTGGTGGATAAATTACCGGACACAATGAAGCTGCAGTGGGGAATGCATTCCGTGTCAAGAGGGGGACGAAACTTGGAGGACTTCTCAACCTGGATCATGGAAGTGGCGGAAGCGGTTAGCCTGGTGTCAATGCCCAAGTTCAATCTGAAGGAGGGCAGAAGAAATGAAAATACGTATGCGGTGGTGGAGGAGGCGACAGGAGTTACCAGTAGCAGCAATCAATCTGGATCCTGCATCGTCTGTAAAAAAGAAGGCCATGTCATCCTGACATGTGACAAGTTCCTGGCGAAGACCATTGACGAAAGATGGGGCTTTGTCAAGGAGAAGAATATTTGTTTCCGGTGCCTTCGGACTGGACACGGTATCAAGAAGTGCCGTTCGAAGGCAACCTGTCGAGCTGAGGGATGTGGACGTCGTCACCACTCTCTACTACACGGTACGCTGCCAAAGAAGGAAGGGGACAAAGAAAAATCAGATGAGGTGAAAGAGCTGAATGCCACGATGAGCACCACCAGCACAACAATCTTGCGAATTATTGTTGTGAAGCTATATGGTCCTGCTGGTGAAATGACTGCCAACGCACTACTCGACGAGGGTTCAAGTGTGACGCTCATCAGTGACAAGGCCGCCTCAAAGCTGGGACTTATTGGAGTCGCAGATCCCCTCCGAATACATTGGACCGATGGCAGCTACCAAAAAGATGACGACTCACGCCGTGTGGAATGCTGGATAGGACCTCATGGGGAAGGCGAAAAGTTTAGGTTGAAGAGGGTACGGACGGTTAGCAATCTCCACCTTCCAGCCCAGAGGTCAGATTTCGAAGAAGTTATCCAGCAGCACAGTCACCTCCAGAGTACCAAGATGAAGTATCTGCCCGGGGAACGACCACTTATCCTCATTGGGCAGCCTCACGTTCACCTGACTTTGGCAAGAGAAGTCGTAGAAGCTGATGGAGATTCACCTGTCATCACCAAAACCAAACTGGGATGGGTGCTTCACGGGCCAAGCAATGGAGTAACTGGACAAGACTCACTTTTTTCATGTTTCCACGAGACGGATGATGACCTGATCCACAATCTCGTGAAGGAGTCTTTTGCGCTGGATAGCATAGGTATTGTTCCAGCCGTTACTGCCAGATCCCGTGAAGACAAAGAGGCGGAAGCCAAGATGAAGCAGATGACAAGGAGAATAGGTGAACGGTGGGAGACTGGACTACTCTGGAGGAAGGAGCCATGCGTTCTACCCCGGAGCCGTGATGTCGCTTATCATCGCCTGATAAGCATTGAGAGAAAGCTGAGACGCAACCCGGATATTAGAGAGCAGTATCACCAGAAGATAAAGCACTACCTGGACAGAGGTTATGCAAGAAATCTGGGCCCTGAAGAGCTTGCTGTGCCAACTGACGTTGAGTGGTATTTACCACATTTTGATAGACAGCACCCAAACAAGCCGGGGAAAATACGGATCGTCTTTGATGCCGCCAGCCGTGCCAGTGGGGTAAGCCTAAATGATTACCTCCTCACTGGACCAGATTTACTGAAGTCGTTGCCAGGGATACTGCTCCAGTTTCGGGAAAAGAAGATTGCGTTCTCAGGGGACATCACGGAAATGTTCCACCAGGTCCGAATAAGAAAAGAAGACTGCCCGGCTCAACGCTTCCTCTTCCGAGAGAATGAAGAAGAGGACGTCTCCGTGTTCCAGCTTGACGTGATGATGTTTGGCTCAGTCTGTTCGCCTTACTGTGCCCAGTACGTCAAGAATGTTAATGCGCTGGAGTTCCAAGAAGAGTTTCCAGCAGCAGTTGAAGCAATCATATCCAAACATTATATGGATGATTACCTGCAGTCAGTGGACACGGAGACGGAGGCGGAGCAGCTAGTCAAAGAAGTGACGGAAGTCCATAGAAGAGGAGGCTTCCACATTGGGAAATGGGTCAGTAATTCGAAGAATTTGCTGGCGAAGATTGTTGGAGCAGAGGCAGAAAAGGATTCCAAGGACCTGTCAGAATGGTCTGAAGTACCTACCGAACGTGCATTAGGACTTCACTGGAATCCTGAAGCTGACATATTCACTTTCAGAGTGAACCTCAACCGTGCAGGAAAGGGAATCGCCACAGGAGAAGCAGTTCCAACAAAAAGAGCTGTACTTCGCCTCCTGATGCTGGTATGGGATCCCCTTGGTTTTTTGGGGCATTTCCTAATAAAGGCGAAGATTTTACTCCAGGACCTGTGGAAGCTGAAAGTAGGCTGGGATGACGAGATCCCAGGCACGGTTGAGAAGAAATGGATCCTTTGGATTCAAGACCTGCTAAAGCTGCAAGGTGAAGATACGAAGGTGCTACTCTGAAGATGCCAGTTCCAGTCTAGATGTCCAGCTTCATATTTTTGCTGATAGTTCGGAGCTTGGAGGATGTTGTGTGGCCTACTTGCGAGTACTGGAGAAAAATGGGAACATTGCGGTGACGTTCGTGATGTCCAAGACAAGAGTAGCTCCAGTGCGGCCATGTTCAACTCCAAGATTGGAATTACATGCCGCCCTCATGGCTTCCCGGTTGGCGAAATTTATTCGGGACCATTTGGGAATCAAAATCCACCGTAGCGTATACTGGACGGACTCCATGACCACTCTGAGGTGGATCCGTTCAGAGGCCAGAAAGTACCAGCAGTTTGTCGCCTTTCGAGTTGGGGAAATCCAGGAAAACTCAGAAGTTAAAGACTGGAGATGGGTTCCATCAAAGTTAAATCCGGCAGATGATGGGACTCGGGAAGGCAAAGCAAACCTGGGAGAAGACGCTCGGTGGTGGATTGGACCTCCATTTCTGAAGATGGATGAATGTGAATGGCCGACGGAAACAAAATGTGCTGGAGAGAAACTGGAGGATGAAAGCCTTGAATTGCGCAGAGAATTTACGGCAATAGTCATTGAAACGCCTATATTCGTCTTGCCAGAAATATCCCGGTTCTCCCAGTATCTCCGTTTGGTCCGTGCAGCAGCCTGGATACTCAAGTTCCTGGAATGCATCAGAAATGGAGGGAAGAAGTCTAACTTCCTGGACATGAGGCAGGCGGAGGTGAAGCTGTTCGTACGTAGTCAATGGCAAGAGTATCCAAAAGAAATGAAGTTGCTTTTGGATGGACAAGAAATTCCACAGTCCAGCCCATTGTTCCAGCTGTCACCTATACTGGACAAGGACGGATGCCTCAGAATGAAGTCCCGCCTTGTGACCGCCAAGGAAGAGGGAATCCGCCTGCCTATTATCCTGCATCCGAAGAATGCATTGACCAGACTCTTGATGGAGCATTACCATAAGATATTTGCCCATCAAGGAGAAGACACCATCCGAAATGAGCTGAGACAGCGTTTCTGGATTCCACGTTTTAGGAATTCATTACGCAGTGTCATCAGGGATTGCCGCATTTGTAAGCTGAGGAAAGCCAGAGGTCAACCGCCAGTGATGGGAGCCTTGCCTGATTTCAGACTCCAGCCACAGACCAGAGCATTTGTTATATGTGGCATGGACTACTTCGGCCCCATGGAGGTGACCATTGGAAGAAGACGAGAGAAGCGGTATGGCGTCCTCTTTACGTGCCTGACGACCCGAGCAGTGCACTTAGAAATTGCGCAATCCCTCACCACGGATAGCTGCGTCATGGCTATCCGTAGGATGGTGTCAAGAAGAGGTCAGCCGTCGCAGATCCACAGTGATAACGGGACCAATCTGAGGGGTGCCGATAAGGAACTACGCCTGTCACTGGAAGAAATGGATCAGGACAGGATGTCGAGTGAGCTGACCGCCAAGGGAATAGACTGGCATTTTATTCCTCCCTCATCGCCTCATATGGGGGGGAGCTGGGAACGACTCGTACGATCAGTCAAGTCAGCCATGCGGGTCATTCTCAAAGCAAGAGCTCCATCCGAAGAGGTACTACAGACGGTGTTCACAGAAGCAGAAGCCATTGTGAACAGCAGACCACTCACGGATGTGCCAGTAGAAGCCGAGTCTCCAGAAGCCTTGACTCCATCACATTTTTTGATTGGGAGTTCAAGTTCGTGCCTGCCTCCAGGACAATTTGATGAAGGGGATCTAGACATGCGAAAAATGTGGAGAAAGTCGCAGGCCCTAGCTGACATGTTCTGGAGAAGATGGGTGAAAGAATATCTACCCACTCTACAAAGAAGGCAGAAGTGGCATGGGGGCAAGCCATCCGTGGAAACTGGAGACGTGGTCGTGGTACTCGATGAAAGTTTGAAGAGGAGCTCTTGGCCATTGGGGATTGTCACGGGAGTATTTCCGGACAAGAAGGGGATCGTTCGAGTCGCAGAGGTCAAGACAGCCCATGGTGTTTACCGGAGGCCAGTTGTCAAGCTTGGGAAGCTAGACATAAAATCTCCAGGCGATCAAGATTGAAGATTTTAGGAAAATCGGGGGGAAGATATGTTCTGGAGATTTGGTTAATATGTTTAAATATTTCTATTCATATTTTTTCTCGAACTTTGTTTATAATATTTGTATGAAATTATGGAGTTATTGTTTGTTGCTTTCCATTCTCCATATTATGTACAGTCATTTCCTTCCAAGAAAGCAATAATTGTTAATATTTCCTGATTTTCGACATATTATGTAGAACTACTTCCGGGGAAAGCGGTAGTAATTAATTACGCTAATTTTTGTCTTATCTCTTCATGAAATTTAATGAAGAATTTTCTTTGTTCTTAAAGTTAAGAAAATCTATTTTTAGATCGAATGTAAAATGTCCTGACATTCATCCCGGAAGTAGAGCAGGTATAAAAGGAACGCGCAACTTGTTAAAATTATTATTATTCTTGGAGAAGTCCAAGTGAACAGTCATACGATCTGAACTGGAAACAGCTCAGGTCAAGAAGGGACTTGTGCCGTAACCTGCAAGTCTCTTAGTCTGAATAAAGTCACTAATCTGCGGTCCTATATTTGTAGAGTACCACTGGGCTTTATTTAGTTTTCATTGCATATCCCGGAAAGTTTCTCCCGTCGAGAAATCGGCATTGGGATTCCGGATGATTGACGCCGACGCGTCTGGTCCTTCATATATCCATACCTCTATGTATTCGCAGATTCAAAACTTTGACTGA